>JAHZNA010000832.1:0-30943 GCA_027743935.1 Sinodicranocentrus sp. ZH6 | reverse complement strand
GGCAAACTATGATGCATAGATTTCTAGCCTCGCAATGACTATGTACGAAGTGTCTTTTATTTGGTAACATTATCCATTTTGAAAAGTATAAAGGATTATGTTGATACTGTTGATATCTTCATTTCACAGACTGCAAGCAATGCTACCTCTGCTGCTAAACGTGTATTTTTTTTGATAAAATTTATTTTAATGACGTCACGCAAAATGCATTACGGCATAACAAAAATCAAAGCTATCAGAATTGGAGCTCCCATTTTTGAGCCGCAACATGACCCACTCGAACTCGATTCCATTAATTCTGATGGTAGATAATTAAGATTAGGATTCACGACATCCATTAAGAAATTAATGCCTCTAAAGCAAGTGATGATGGATTTTGGTTATATCACGATGAAATCGGCTCCCTGTCGATATAAACTTTATTATACCGTCAGTTGTCATTGTCAACATGCATGTAAAAAAATTCTGGCGTGAATTATTAAGGAGTGATCTGCGTTAAGATTATTACGTGTATATGTGTGCTATGGCTTTGAAGCCTACATGTTTCAGCTTTTTAAAATCTGTTTTCACCCATCGATGTGTGGTAAAACTCTCAAGACCAGTTGGACCAAGTGAAAGGTGAAGAGAAATTAGATCACCAATGGTTTAGGCTAAGGAGTGGGGGGAGTCAAGTTAATATATTTTATGTTATGGGGTGGTGGGGGCAAACGGCATGTTTTACCACTTTTACCCCTACAGTGGGGAGTACCTTATGCCATGTAGTATATCATTCAAAAATTTATTGAAAATTCAGTTAATTAGCAATTGCCGTTATAACGGTTCAAATCTATATTTATTTAATTTTATTTAATATCAAGTATGGATATCCACACGTTTGGTAGTAACAGATTCGAAATATATCGTCAGTTTCTGATGAGGGCACTTGGTTGACTATACGTTGCTATGGAAAGTAAACGTTGCCATAATACAAATAAATTTCAAAAATATCAGCGGAAATTGGAAAATCTCAACATTGCTGTCAGGAAATCAGAAATACTGAATCATTCGTGTAGCATAGTCTGATTGTCAACAATTTTGAAATATTTTTTTATAAAATGTTGAAAACTCCCAATGGTGGTGTTGATAGGTGCAAGTTTGAACGAGTAGGGCGGCACTTGAAGATCCCTGTGAATCATAAGGATTACTCTGCGGAACCTGGCTTTTTCAGAATTTCCTGAAAGATTTAAGTGACGAAGGTGCGGAAACTGTTGACAACTATTTGGAAACTTCCCATAGTCTGTTTTACCGAAAGTGCGTCATTTTTAAGGATCGGAGGGAAGCAGTTAAGGAACGTGGTACGTGGAAAGATTCGTCTGCAGCAACTGTCAGTACAGCTTTCCATTTCTCTATTAGTGTGCCAACAACTTCGATTGGATATACCAAAGGACAAGCAGGTCGAAGGAAAATTGACGGAATGGGTGGGCCACTGCTGGGCTGTGAAGATTTGGCGTGAAGCTGGCATCACGAGAGTTGTTGTGAAAGACTCCAGGCCTTATTGCACTTTCTCAACGTACATTCAGGCATTAGTTGATCGTTTTTCTGCCGTTGTGGAAGAGCAATATGCGACGGGCATAGAATATGCTGAAGAAGGTGAATGCCTTCACCATGCATACATTGCAATCGGTAGGTGTTTGGATGGGCGGTAGAAGGCTGAAGAAGGATTACTACGGATACGACTCGGACTGAATTTTAACCCAACGGCCCTTTTAAGGGCCACCCAATTCTCCAAAGAGCTATATTTTGTGTGTGTAATCTGGTTTTTGTTTTGCGAGCTCCAAAGGTCGTTTACAACGGTTTATTTAATTTTCACGTAACAAAGTTACTTCTATGCATCCAAATGTTCCTAATGATATTAGCGCTAGCTAAGCTGGACCTTCGGAAAACCGCAACTGCATTAGCATTGGGAATGCAATTTTATAATTTATGAAATCCATGTTAATAATTCTTTCAAACAAGCAAAGCACAGCAATTAAGTAATGATGGGTGATTGATCATGAAACCATGAGGGTAAACAATTATTTCTGGTACCGTGTGAATACTGGGCATGAACTGGTACAAAACTAACTTTTAAAAATAACACTAGCTTTTCCCCAGTGTTTAGACACTGGGCGTACTCACTAGTTCATTATAAAAAGTGTGATATCCAAAATTGATAACAATGGCACGTTCAAAACTGTAACAATAAGTTGTTTTCCTCAAATCTATCCTCTGCACTTGCCATACATATTATTTTTTCAATACTTTAAATACACTCCTCCCCTGAAATATTTAATACGCTTGGCATTAGCTTATAAGCTAAATGTTTACGCAAGCTGACATTTCAAGACATTCTCATCTAGTTTTTTATTTCTTTATCCATTCCAAAAAAATCATGGAAAACCTCAACATAACAAAGAAAAGATGACATAACCTTTACAAAAAATCGTTTCATGCAAAAATTCCCCTTTTCCTCTATTGTTTTTATCGTTTTTATCCTATGTACGTATCTCCTTTTTCAATAAAAAAACACTCCCTCTCCAATGGACATAAAAAATGACACGAATTGATGTTGACGCTTATGTGATTGCGTGCTCTATCACGAAATACCTGAGCGTAATCTTAACTACAAAAAAGAACAACATTTTCCCCTCTCCCTGGACAACTTTCTCAGAGAAAAAGAAAAGCCTCTTTTTTCCCCATAAAAGGAGACAGAGGAAAAATTGAATTGAGTTGGGAACAAAGAGAAAAAAGTGTACAGCTTCACTTGACTGTCCTTTTCATATCCAAGCACACGTCCCCACAATCCCTATGTATTCATTATTCAATTGCGACTCACTCAATATAATGTCGATACATACTTGAGAAGGAAAAACTCGATAACAAAATATTTTCTAGAGAAAAATGCGACGCTGGTTATTTTACAAGAAAAAATATTTTTTTACCTCTTCACGTTACAAAAACGACGTAACATTTTGTATACACTCACGCACGCCTCGACTACTACAGGTCAAGATTAAATATTATTTTTATTGGTGGGTGGCTCCTTTGAAATATTGTTTTTGGAGCAGAGGCGACATATAAAATATATCGGGATCCTCTCTCCAGCCACTTAGAATATAGAATAAGATACTCTCTCTTTGGGTGCTTCACACGAGATATTGGAAAAAGCTCGATAATCTCATTTGGCATTCTCAGCGAAGCCTAAAAAATTTAAGAATGACTTTTTCCGCTCTATATCTCGTTGTGAGTTTTATTGTTTTACTTTTTCATAGTCTTGTGCGTTTCTTATTTCTAGACGACTACAAATAAGCCAAGTTGGTTGGACACATTTGAATAAATTACGGAATCGTCTACATTTGAAATGATGGTCGTTAGTAAATCTATTATGGACAAGAAGACATAGACTCCCGTTATGCAAACTAGAAATATATATGTCCGGATAACAATTGATCATGAAAGAGATAGGTAGATATGTTGGATACTTTTTCTATCGTGAATCATGCGGTAGAAAAGAAATTATCATGGCTATTTTGGTTCAGCCTCATTACCATTGGGAAAATATCGATTGAGTAGTTTTGGTGCAAGTTTTCCCTCAGTTTAATTATTCCAGCGACCTTGTTCATTTATTAACGTGGGTTTTCAGCTATAATTTGACAATAGCAACAAAATGCATCAAAATGATTGTCTCTGAAAGTGTGCTTGTACTGCTAATGTCTGCTAACGATAATGGCAGGAAGAAAGGCTGTGAAGGGTGTTATGCTCGGATATTTTTTAAAAGGAAAAGGCAGTCATAAATTATAAAGCTTTCCTTTCCGCTCTAGTTGAGATGTGAAAGGGGCTTCAATGTTTGTTCTTTGGAATACCAAATATATACCACCCATTATTCGCTAATTTAAGTATTGATTAGAGGCAACCAAAATTCTTGGAAAAAATTTACATGGCTATTATGTATGTAAATTTTAAGTGNGGCAACCAAAATTCTTGGAAAAAATTTACATGGCTATGGTGTAAATTTTAAGTGTTACATATGCATGCCCTCTTGTTAATATCTATTTTCCATCAATAACTTAATTTTATCGCTTTGCATCGTCGGATTCGTAACGAAAATGCATTATCACATGAAAAATATGGAATCCATTAATCCGTCAGATATTTGAAAAATAGGACCACACACGTGGAAGAATTTTAAAAAAAGTATTATGGAATAAGTAAGCCTTTTTTTAATACTTACATTTGTCATCGATGAAATATCCTTGCTTTAGGATTCTCGTTCCAATTTCCTTGTAATATTGTGATGTAATCCAAACATATTTTGATCAATATTCCAGCTCATAATTACATTTCAAGGGTGAAAGCTAAATAACACTGACGCACTTTGTATCCTTTATTATCCCAGTCAAGTCTAATAATCACTTTACCACTTCCACTTTAGCAATGTCACAACAAGAGAGTCTCTAAGGAAAAATTACTTTTGGTATAAAAAAAGAGCACAATTACACAATCACAAAATTAGGCTAGTGGTATTCTTCCCAATCTGAATTCCTTATGAGATCCTTTAATGATAATGCACTAAAGCCAAGACAGGTTTTTATTTCATACCATAAGTTATCCCCTCTCAACCAGTTTTATTATGACAATATACAATTTTTACGTCGGGATATAAAAAAAACATTCCCATTATAACCCCCACATAATCAAATATATATTGAAAACCGAAATAACCCACAAGTCCTCAAGTATTACTGGAATTGTAATTTGATTGAATTTTTTTCAAAACCCACATGTTTTTCAGCCACAGGAAGAAAAGGCTATGGAGTTATTTTTTCCGGAGATAAGGAAACACGTTATGGAAGAATAAACTACAACTGGGAATTGTCTGGAGAAACATAATACACTAACAGGAGGTTTATCTTTCTTGTAAAAACAGTGTCTCTCCTCATGTCACTCGACTACTCGAAAAGTACAGGAGAATAAGAGGTGTGCAACTTACCTCCTCGTATTCCTCCCTGGATATAAAACCACCTGGAATAAAAGCTCCCTCTCAACTTGGGAAGCGGAGAAATGTTAGACACTAGAGCATTTACAACTACAGAGTTGTTCCTGTCACACTCCAGTCAACAACGTAAAGCTTTCCAGCTCTACGCCAGAGTTTCTCCAGTAGATAGAACATATTAGAGAAGCTCATGACATGGAGAGACGTTACAGTTTACGTGTACTTTCTAACTGAAAGCATCCCATCACTATTTTCCAGGAGAAAATGTGTGTGGTTGCAATGCTTGCATGCAACCTCGTAATTCTACTCTTCCATCAGCACATTACCATCATTATTGTATAACCAGCTCGGGCATAGGAAAAAGGTCAACTCGATGAATTGGGATTTGAGAGGAGATGGCAACAAATATAAATATTAACGGTTGCACCGTTTATTTAGAGGAAAAGACAATATATTATCCTTTTTTGTCTCTGCACTGCCTTTACGATAAGTATTATTACAGGGGAGAAAATTTAAAAATGAAAAAATAATACATAATCAAAAATGATAATGGTGCTGGGGAGTAAAAGGGTTAAAAGGATTTTGTAATTTTGAAAAGAAATTGCGTGGATGACTAGAATGAAGTATGAATGACTCCCTTCTTGCGATGATATATGCTTTTTTTTCTCGTAAACAGCATTTTCCTTTCCACTCCAAAATATGACTACTTATAGGTTTACTTTGTAATACTTGTGGGGTTGAGGGGAAAACCTGAAAAATTCGAAAAACATGCCCTTGGGATTTGAAAATAATGACTGTTTTGGTGAAAGCGTAATGCAAAATGACTGCAATTTTTTTCTTTTTCATACAGACCTCAATACTTGTAATGGCTTTTAGCTGTAAAACATGTCATTAATATCATGACTCAGGTTCAGATAACGTATTTCCAGTTATCTACAAAGGGAAAATCCTCCATAAATTGAGGACAGTAAAAGTAGTGTAAAAAGAAGACAAAAGCCGACAAAATTATTTCTCTCTTTATTTTTGCTCACGCAGGATATTATCGATTTGGTAAGAAGAGGATGGAGCTGGACTTGAGTGGAGAGGTAACCCTATATAATTTTATTTATAGGTTATGCTACGCTCCATATTAGCAAGACTTGTGCGTATTTCTGTTCACCCTCATTAACCATACACAAGAGACAATTGTCAATTGTCGTGAATGACATTCTTCTTCTTATGTCAATGAGAGCTTTTGGCAGGGGGACGGTCACTCAAGGAGGAGGACAGAATATTCCATTGTCCAGCGGCAGGATTTTTGGTGCCTAGAACAAATATATTTTGCGTGACGTGCAGATGTTCAAAGATAAATTGTACGAATAGCTAAATAACGTACGTACAAGGGTTACGTAAGAATACCAAAATATTTCTTCCAGAAATAGTATAATATCCAGTGGAATGCATATGAAGTTCACCCTGGAATAATTTCTTTTCTAATAAATACTCTCATCTTTTAGCAGCTCACCTGACCGGAAATGAATGTTATTTTGAAAATCGAGAAAATACGAACATGTCCTTGATACCTTCTTTCAAATCAGGAGGGCGGGAACCGGCAATTTTTTGATGATAGGATTATTCCGACCACCCAGAAGAAACATGTGGTGACGGGCATATTGTATTTTTCGTATGAAAAAATAATGTCAACATTTTCATCAGCCGAAATTCGATTGATAACAAAAAGGGAAAGAGTTGCGGCTAATGAATGATGATTACTAGAAGGATGAAGGGGCACGCTAGATTCATCATAAGGAAAACCGACCCACAACTGTCCCACAAGTTTTACCTCTCATTGCTGATTAAAGATGTGTATTATTTTTACGAGCATGTATTGCCAAACCGCATACTTGCAAAGGGTAAAAGAAAGCCATACAATGAATGATAGAAAAGGAAATGTATTTTGTTGAAATGTGTGTCTTTCCACTCGTTTTTGTTATTTGATGGGGGACGGAGTGAGGAAAACAAGTTGGGGAAATGGAAAAGGACATGTTCTCGTCACTCGTCAGCAACCATAGAATTATTTATTTATTCGAGTGTACTCCTCTTTCGGTGGAAATTCAATCGATCCAATCCCCTCTTCTCGTTGGAGAATATTACTTGTATTCGAGAGGACTAGCTTCCACAAGCCCAAAATGGATTGTTGATATCATTACCGTCTTTTGAGTGGATCTGCTAAACTTGGCACTCGAGTGGGGAAGGAAAATGAGAAAATGAATGATGGATAAAATTTGAGCCAATTCAAGTGACACAATGTGCATTTATTTTTAACTATTTTTTTAAAAATAAACCGCGGAATGAAAAGGAAATAAAAATTTGAGATGGCAAAATACAGGAGCTTCAACGCCTTTCTACTTTTTTTTTACAAAAATAAATTTAAGGCCAATGTAGATGGAGTCGTGTTCTCATGAGTTTATGCAATTAACCAACAAAGAAATACTCATTTCCTGCTCGTGGGAGTATCTTTGAAGCTTTCCAGTAGACCAACTGGAAGTGCCTGAGTTCATTGTAACTTTCTCCAAGCGATGTCGCAGCCATCTCCTCCACGAAAAATATACCCAAGCGAGGTAAAAGCTTGCTTCTATTTACATCACCAAGAAAAGTCCCTCAACCTATCTCCCCGTATCCGTCTCAAATCTATCTTTACCTTGGCTTTCTTGTGGTGCCCCAGCCCAAGCTGACAAATGAAAATGATTATGAGGGTAACGTTAACGATAACCAAACATAAGCAAGCTATCCCCAAAGGAGAATTATATCCAATTGCCTTCTGCTCACTCACTTTTGCAGCCTCCGCCCACTGCACAGGTCGAACAAGAGAAAGCTTGTGATTGAGTAAAGTTTGAAATTTTTTGATGAACCCCATTTCAAACCAATGTTGAGTAATCTGAGAAACTTTTCCAGAAAGATAGCCCCATGTTCGAACAGCGTGTCTTCGCTTTGGAACACTAATATGAGAAGGGAGATCCACAGCCCAGCAAAGATACTCGTTTTCAATCAATGCCCAATCTGTACTGGAAAATATTTGCATGAGAACATTGTACCTTGGGAGTCCAACAGAAATGAAGACAAGTCTTCGAGCCGCAATCACCTCGACCATTTTCTTCGCTTTGGTGGTCAGCCTGAAATTGATATGTTCCAGGAAGAGAATATCTGTAAAATTACTCGTGCCGATAAGATCCTTTACTTTATCTTGCATAAACTTTGGAGCCTGGTTAAATATTTGTTGAAGATAAGGTGCAGTATTGATGCCAACTCCAGGAACCCAAGTTTTGTATCCAGAAGCAAACAACGTGGACGCCTTTTGCGGGGTCATCAGCTGAATAAAGTCGGTAGAAGTGGCGCTACTATAGCTAAGCTGAAGGACTGCAAAGGGAAGAAGATAACAGACGATCAAGATTTTAGAGTGATCATACCACGTCTGCATACCAAGGAATAGAAAAGGTCTAAACTTTGAGAAGCATTTTTTGTTACGATGAGATATAGCCCTAAAGCGAGAATTAGACAGGTCCATGTTGAGATGTGGAAAACATGAAGAAAAATATCCCAAGCTAAAGTCGCCCCTTCGGATTTGTGATGACAGTACACAAACTTGTATCCGATTTGCTGAAACAATTGATAAGAGCCTCGAGTAGCGGCATACACGTTTTCAACAGCTTTGCCCATCGACCAGTCGTCCGCATTCAGATTCAAAAACCATTGAAGATTGTCCTCATGTTGGGCACTGAAATGCTTAAAAGTAGAGAATGAGACGTTGACCGCTTTATCCAGCATATTGTAGACCAGCATTTCGGCGTAGTGACAACGGTTAATTTTGTCATAGAGGTAGCGATCCAGCCGAGTGCAGTTAAGCCTTGTCATATCCTTCTTCTCCCAGTTTCCGGGAGAATATACGACCGCCTTGGACCGATACCCTTGACCATTCCAGAATTCACAGAGATGCTTTACTCTAGAGAGTTTGGGTACATGGAGGAAATCAAGTGGATGGAATTTTCCTGGACAAAAGTAGCAATATATGAGAAGCCGCTTGTTATGATTACGAAAGCCGTTGAGCTCACTGCTGGAGTCATAATAAAAAATGATGCTAGCGTGAAACGCAGAAATATCCGGGCCCAAGTTTAGATCTTGAAGATTTTGCGAAAATTCTGTCAAAATCTCGTCCTCTTCCGTGTCGAAAGAGGAAACTTGAATGAAGTAAAAAGCCCTAGGGGATGTGCCATGACCGGATCTATGGATAGCGTGAACGGTGGCATTGAATGTTACAGTTTTTAAGAGGAAAATGGAGCAAGCTGTCCTTGTGTATTTGAAAAGGAAGCGAAAGTATTGGTCGTGAATGGTAAAGTTTTTATTTTCTTCGGACAGCTCATCCCTGGTAATCTGGAAATTAAGCTGGCTCACTTCGCTAAAAACTGTCCAAGTATGAAAGTCCTTCATTGAACGAGGTGGGATTATCTTTGAAGGATTTGTTTCCCTCTCACTCCCACTTTCCCAGACGAGGTTGATAAAGCAAGAGGACTCCAGCTCAATGGGAAGTTGGTGTGGCGAAGATTGCAAAGTTAAAGTGACAAGGGGAGTGAAGAGCGGAAGTAAAAATGACAGTTTGATCATCATTCTCTCGGCTATTTCTTGTTGGCAACTGAAAAAATGTATTCTGCTGGAGACAGCTTTTTTCGAATGGAGTGAATCCTTGAAAGGCAAAGTACTTTTATGGATTTTTTAATGCAATGCTTTACGCCTTTGCCAATTTGACTAAAACTATAGTCTGGGTTTTTTCGAACCTTGCGAGAACGGCATACTCGGGTAAATTATTAATTGCTAAAGTGCATTGAAATACCGATGGACATTTTTAACATGCAAAAAAATCTCATTTGCGACAACTTTTTATAATGTACCTTACCATCTGCTTAGAACATGCTTTTCACCCCTTTCGATTTTTTTAAGTGTTCTCATGAGAGAATATTGATTACATTTATTAGACACAACAAGCATCATCTGCATAAATGGGTATTGAATTAGAAATGTGATTTGGAATGAGTAAAGTATAACATTAAACTTGGAATGTCATCAAAATATCCACTGTAAAATATTAAACTAAAAAAATCAATATGCCAAAGTCTTGTGAAGATGTGTTAAGCAATACCTGGTTTTCTAGTAAATCAATAACAGTAATCAGGAATCCGAAACGTATCAATTGCATTCCATACATCAAAGAACAGATTTCCGTTAGGGCAACGCGAAGGATCTAGTTCCAGTACGGCTCTGTATGTGTTGCACAAGAAAATCAAGCGGCGTTTAAATTCCAAAGATATGCGAAAACGATATGTCATTTGAAATCCAATTTTCCAGGTTATCATAAACACGTATCTCCCACAGGCAGGCCTTCACAGCATTGTCTTCTATTTTATTCCCTTTTCATTGCCCAAAAAATATGATTCATGTGTGTAAATTGTCCAGCGCGTGTCCACCACACCCACAACTACCAGCCATAATTTTTTCTGTCTGGTAATACGAGAATGTATGTTTGTGACTTGTGACTTGCTGACATTTACATGTTATTGCGTTTTAAAATGACAACCTTGCAGAAATTACCCTAGAGCTTGATTCCAGAGGAAATTCACGTGTTAGCGATTTTCACCCACACAGCTCATGGCAGACGCTAGTCTAGATGACAGTTAATTTCCGCTTTTTAACCATAACCGAGAATTTTTCTCTTTTCATAATGATCTCCACATCATTTTGAAATTCCAAAAAACAGACAAAGTTCACAAATGATGAAAGTTCACAATCTACCATATTACGGGTTTTTCCTCACGTCCAACTTTAATTCATTTTGATCTGTAGGGAAAAATAGAGCATTAAAAAGGCCATAGTCAGTGACTTGTTTTTAGAAATGGTATATAGCAAGTGGAGAGTGTCGCCTTTTTATGACTCCAATTTAATAGCTTAACAGTGCCCTGGTCTTTTTATGAGGATAATATTATACACAAGAAATGGAAGTGTGTTAAAAGGGAACCAAGTTATGTTTGAGTTCTTCCAGCTTTTTATGATTCTCGCAGATTAATCTTTTGCGCTGGAGGGATTTGTAAGGAAAACGGTTTATGAGGTTTGTAATGGGGTAGGAGTGTATTTTCCAGTGACTGCACTGACCGACCACTGGAAAAACAAAAAATGCAACCACTTTATTTACCAAGACAAGTAGAGGTTGGGGTGTCATGCGAGACGAGGAATTTATAGATTTGCTCTAGCTTCCAAGATGAAGAAGGAGAATTTAAAATAAAAGCTTTATTTAACTCCGGTTTCCCGGCTATTCCCAAACTTCCAAGATTAAAATTTACTAACCTGAGTTCATGTTGCACACTCGGGAATTCTTAAATCGACAGGTGAGCTCTGGAAAATGAGACAGGAAATATAAAAATTGTCCAGGGCTATAGTCCTACACATTAAATGGGAAAAACCGACCTGGTCACATTTCCCTCCATATGTTCTTCCCCTTTCCACCTCACGAGAACCTTGTGTTTCAGTAATTACGAAGTTGCCTGGAATACGTTTGTAGTTTTGTGGTTGTCCCGTTTGATCACGTATTAAATTTCCCAACATGTAATCTGTTTACCTTAGGAAGACTGTCGACATTCCGTTGGTTCATTTGTCGACTTTGATTACTTGACTGATCAAACTTTGCTCATTTCGTTGATGAAGGAACTCATTCCGTTATTTTATTGTTCTCAAATAACCCTTCAAACATCACAAAAACCTTACGGCATACATTAATTCAGTATGCTTTCCACTAATATCCCTGGAAAGAAATGTTCCCCTGGAGCGAATCAGCCATGAACGACGGGAAAATTCTTCTCATTTCCAGCAACTTCAATACATTTCCAATCAAATTAACATTTGCCGAAACGAAATGATCCTTTTTCTAATTAACTGTTGATCTCAATTGCGACATATTCTAACATAAACCACGATGATCCATCTGTAATTGTCGAGGACTTACTCAACAACATATTATTTTTTATCAGCATTTAAACCACGCTCAAATCTTTTCCACTGTAAATATGTCATTTGTGATGACAAGCTGGAATTATTACTACCCCATAATTGATTTGACCTTAATATTTAAGTCAAAATTAAAAGAAAATAACTATTAACCAGCTCAAACTTCAATAAAACCAACATCAAAGGAATTGATGACAATGAAGTTAGCCAATTTACATTTAAACCTTACTAAAATGAAATTGATGCTAGCTCATCACTCATCCCCTGTCGTCCTTGAGATAATCAAACAATGTCCTCCATCCCAGGAAGTTTCATCAAACACGAGGAAAAACGTCTGTTACATTCTCTCCCCATAGTAAACTCTTTCATAGGTTTTAACACAAGGGGAAAGTGACGATGACAGCTTTAATCTTCCTTTTACAAACTTTCATCTATTGCGCTTCATACAAAAACCCATCATGTCTTAGCGTAATCCTCTTAGCGAAAACAATGAGATGTGTTCCAGCTGACAGGAAACTATGACTGGCAGAAAAGATGTTAGGATAATTATGTAAATAAGCCAAGCTAAAAATCCCTTTAGTAGGAAATTTAAAAAAAAAAACAGATTTAATTAGGCAGCAGCAACCCAAGGCCACGCACAAAATTAATTATCTGACGAAAGGGTAAACTTCTTATACAAATCGAAATGAAAAGGTTACAACGGAGTAATGAGAGTGAAAATAAATAAAGAAGAAGAGAAAAATCACTTTTATCAAACAATTAAACTCCTCCATACTTGCTTCCTCCACTCTAAAAACACTCCAGCGAATTTGAAGCGCAAGAGTGTACATGACAAAGGACGACAAGAGTCAATTTCCCTCTCTGGAATAATTTGTCAAATTGCATAGCTAGAAAGTGAAGCCATTCCAGTTAATTGTTTTACTTTGTACGTGACTCTTCTCGCAGCAATATCCGATACATAAAGTTTTCCCAGTAAACGACACACTTTCCACTTTAATCTGAATACAAGCAAAACATAAGCCCCAGCTGGAAAGGGAGTTTAGTTTAGCTGGGGGAAAGTAATCTTCTCTGGAAGAGCTAAAACTATACGTTGTTGTACTACATTTTCCTCCCATATAAATTTCCTCCAGTTTGGGTTTTTATTGAAGCCGCAAAACGCCCAGTGTCGTTTTATGATTATGCGAAATCACACAGCAATAAAGTGTGATGACGAATGGACGGTCAAACTGGAAAAGCAGTGGTGAAAAGGGGTTTCAAGGGAAAGTTGCTCAAAACGTTTTTTCCTATCTTCTCGACAATACAGACACTAGAGGATAAACTCTGCAGCAAGAAAAATAATCTTTTTTGTGTCCCTCTCCTCCTCTCCCACAACCATTACATTGCTCTATATTCATCATACCTCTTTTTTGTCCAGATTGTTCTCCAGAATTTTTCATTCCTCTGTATAAACAACATCCTGCATCAAAAAGAATGGGGAAGAGAGGACCAAGGGAAAACAATGTTTTATGGGAAATTGAGCCAGTGAAGATAAGACTCGTCCACAATATTTTCCACTTTATTATAAATCTCCAGTTTCTCTAGGATGAGAGCATCATCTTCTTGTTGCAAACATGAAAAGCTACTGGAAAAGGATAACAATAACGTAATGACAGAGAGAAACAAGCTGTATGCATATGTTTTCCAGTAGTTTTCTCTTTTTCAGCATTACGTAAAAAAAGTGTGTTATTCTCCATTGTACATTATATCACATGCATGCCATCACTCCAGCCAATCCTCACCACCTCAAAAGAGACTTGTGTAGAGAAAAGTCCTTTCCAGACCAGAATTTTGCCAAGCACATAAACCACGTCCTCTGTATTTGTACATATTGGCCAGAGAAAAGATGATGATTGCAAAGCATAAGAGGAAAACGTGCGTGTATAAAAGCGCACAAGAAAACCGGATCTCGACTCACACAGCCAAGTGCACCGCGAGAGGAATCATACTGCGAGAAAAAACTGGCGAGGAAAAGCTGGAGAGGTTGCGAGTTCGAGGGCAAAACGCATTTCGAATGCGTGACGTGAGTGACCATACGTATTCAAACTTTTTAAACATAAATATTATTATTACATTTGAGCAAATTAGGGGGAAAAAATTAAAATACTTATGTTCGCGCGAAATTGAAATTGAATTAAAGTTTGATAAAATTATGATTACAAGTAATTTGGAATTAGATGTAATGCGCTAAATTTCCGTTATTCTCGTTACGTGATATACCACACGCAATATTTCTTGATAAAAATGGAACGTGTGTAAGTTAACGAGGTAATAACTACAAATGTGTATTTATAGAAGAATCAATTTTCTCCAGCAAGATAGGAAAAGTACACACGAGAGTTCTCCAGTGGGTGTAGAAATTTGAGGTAGCTGGCAATTGGCATTTGCTGATGAGACGTATTGAATTATGAAGAAGGGAAAATTTCCCTGTAGCTCTATGCACTTTTTTTCTCTCCAGAGTGATAACACACTTTGTAGTTTGCCTGGAGAACGAATGTTTGTAGTTATCCTAATGGTTCTATTCCTCAAAGTATTATAGGGATATGCAAGAGATAGTATGATATTTACAACATTTCTCTTCTTGTACCTTCCAGCTAACAATAAAGTGTGACACAGAAGAGCGAACGTGCATGCATAATAGACACTACTGGAGCATTACACCTCAACATACTTTACTGGAGAGGATATACTGGAGGGTATGCTGAGAAAGAGGATATTGACTGGAAAAGTGAGTTCCCACAGGGTTGATTTTTCTCTCTATTGTATTCTCAATACATTCTTTTGTTTTTATTACGAGAAGGATTTTTTTTTTTTTTCTGTTCGTGATAAAAAAAATAATGTCTGGATTACAGACTACCGAAGTGGATTCAAGGCTGCAGTGTTCCATGAAGATTGAAAGATGGAACGGAAGAGTGGGACTTTATATCAAGCTAATTTTTGCTTGGTGAACAACTAGCGAATATTATATTAGCCACTTCCAAGAATTGTGTAGAGTTTGAGAGAAAAAAGGTGTAAATCAGTTTTCCCCTATGAAAGGGAAAGTATTGGAGAGAGAAAAAGTTTACGAACAAAATGTATAGACACGTAAAAATGTTACTTTAAACAAGCCATTATTTCCATTCTTGTCTCGTTTCACCAAAATTCCAAGAATAGAAGAGGAGTGCTTCGCTGAAAAAAAAATCACAATCTTCAAGCATACATCTTTGGGAGAAATCTGGAAAGGATGGGTAAGTGGATATTTTTTATTCAATTTGATATTTGCATGTTGAAAAATCTGAATGGTGAAATATATGATTATATGGAGCGAAATTTGTCTCCACACGTCACACACAAATGTGCTGGGTGGCATATTCAATTTCCTTTACAATGTATTCCAACAATTTAATCATAGGTTGTGCCAATATGCACTTTTTAAACATTATTATGTATTCTCCAAGTAAATTTCCTGTCCTCAAGACAATACAACACGAAATGTTTGCATCGGAAGGGTTGAAAAGGAAGTTGACAGCTCCCTTGGAGTTTTTTTTGCATATCATCCTAACTGTGTAAAATAGAGTGCCTGGTATCTCGCACTTGAGATACATGTCTAAAATAAGTGTATAATTATAAGTGTCTTTTCAACACAACATCAAGAGCCACTTCCTTCCCCTCATCCTTCACTTTCTTCGAGATACACAAAAGAGCTAATCCATTACTCTTATTAATTTTTTCCTCAACAAAGTACACCACAATACACATTTCATGCTCAACGTATATTTCCAAGGCAGTTAAACCAACACCCTGGAGAACACGGCTTTCTCTGTAGGACTAGGACATACAAAATATTAATTAAGCCTAATGCAATTTTTTCCCCTTTGAATATTTCCTTTCTTTGAGTTTCCCGTTCAATTCATCACGTGATAAAGTGAGCAGAAATGAAACGTGGTGTATTGTATAGTAATGCAGGAAATTACGGCGGCCCGCTTGTTGACATTGTTTTTCAATGATGTTATCATTTCCACGCTAACTCTGGAAGGCTGCAGTGGACGGGAAGTGAAAATTGTTTGAACAAGTTGCAATAGACGAAAAGAAAATTAAAGGGTTTGCAATGTTGTATGGCAAGTCATGTTTGTTGTGTTTTCACTTTTCACGTCATGCGCAATATTACAAATAAATATTATAGAAAGATCCTGCTAATGAACCAAGAATATCATTAAAATTTGCCAATTATGGATAAATCGTTTGTCCATTTTCTTTCCTCTCAAAATTAGTAAAAATATTAAATGACATAATTAGTCACAAAAAGGACTAAAACAAAGAACGACAATTATCCTTCTAAAAATCAATAACTCTAAAATCTCATTAATTCTGAACGTTTCGTCTAAAAGTGAGTTTATTGCTTTTACGCAAAACACAAACAAAATCCTTTTAATTTAATACCCAACAAAAACGACTCGTAGCGATCTTGTATTCATTGTATTGTTTTAAACAAAGCACATGGTATGCATATCAATGTCTAAACCAGACACGAGCAATAAAATACAGAAAAAGAAACATTCTCCGAGTTGGGATTTATTGCCAATAAACGTCTACATTGTATCAATTACTGCATGCATACTGCTTCATTCTCGAGTGACATTGGTAAAACACAGTCTTCAAGAATTGAAGTTCAAAAAAAAATTTGCACGATTTAGATATGCAGATTAAATGAGGCGGGAAATGACTTGAAATGCTGGAACGCGAAATTCGAACCAAAATTGTAAGGTTCTATGATCTACCTACATGATATATTGTCAAACAATTACTAAATTGTATTATGATCACCAGTATTAGTTATCTCAATGTTCATTACCTACTATTGGATCTTCAGTGTATTTAATCGCTTGACCAAATATTTAAATCTTATTGGTATCAAACAAAAATATGTCCATTCTCAATCGATTGGTAATCTTTCTTTTTCCACGCATATTCTTTGCTAAGTATTAGAAAAGTTGAGAGCATGTAGGTAGAGAAATAAAAGCTGTCTAGTGTCTTCTTTTGATGTGGACACAAAAGCTAAGCCCACATTAGGAGGAAGAAAGTAGCGATCAATATCACATCAGCATGCACGTAACGTCAGCTCATGTTATCATTTAATCATACGTTCATATTAAATGTCTACATAATATATACAGAGCTGCCGATTCTCTCTTTGTTTATTCCTTCCAGACCCACCACGACAAATACATATTTGCCTTTGCTCCAATATAAACACATGTGAAAAGGAAAGGAATAAGTTTTCACAATGCCGCGACCATTTCCTCAAAATCAATCCTTACATCCATATCCGCATGTCATCCATCCTTTAAGATTAATTCTCTTTGCGATTCATCCAAAAAGTACAGAGGTGATGTGGAAAGCAAAAAACTCATATATTCTTGTCTTGCTTCTTGCTAGGCTTTACCATCCATTGAGGGAAAGAGTGAGGCAGGAAGTTGCTATAATTTTTCCAATATCTTTTATCTACGTGCTCCTTCCGACGTTTACATCATTTTTTACCTGTTTGCATGCACACAACATGATAACGCCAACATTCATAGAGTTTGGTAGGGAGACAGCAACAGGAAATAAAATGGTTATGCTTGTGATATCAACTCAACAAAAAAGCATGAATTTTGATATCTGATAATATCCTATCTTCCCCTATCGCACTAAATATTTGGGTGAAAGCCGCTCGATAAATAGAATCCTTGATGGAATACTGAACGAGGATGGAATATTGTATACCTGCTTGTTTGACAATTTACAACTTCCGCTATTCCATTTCATGGATTATTAGAGATTTTGAAGAAATATTTATATGCTCCATTGCTGCTTTTGCATAATCCATATCTCTCAGAAAAACAACAGGTTTTACCTACTCGCATTCCCCGAATGGGGATGTTTTTGTGCTCAATTTTGGGAAAAAAGCTTTTATTTGTCGAAATTTGATTTAATGCCAGCTTTCCTGATGAAAGGGATGGATCATTTGAGATCAAAATGGAAATGGGAATTGTGAGCTTTTGATGTGAACAAGAACAATAAGTGGATGGGAAATTGGGATAAAGAAAACAGATGGGTTCTCGGGCTCAATTGAGATTATAATATTGAATTTGCATGAAAAAATGGTAATTTGGATTCTCCAAGAATAAATATTTGAGGGAATTGCTACCCCAGCAGGGCAATCCAGAATATCTTGTATATCTTAAGTAACTGGAATGACGGATTGATGGAGGGAATGATGAATTGAAGATAATTTGTTGGTAGTAGACTAGTCTTTTTCCTGATGAGATTGTAAAAATGTTTTCTACTCTGGAAGAAAAAAGTTGGCTGGGAAGACAAGGAAAAACTTTTAGCAAGCTTCGAATAATTTATGACATCGGGTGAGCGCTTAGGTGCTTTCTGATCGGGGTTTAACGTACTTTTTAAATCTTTTATACTGCGTATTTAAGTGATGATGAATAGTTATCAGGAAATATACCTTAAATTCGTACATGAGCTACATATATCCATTGTTTATCTACTTAGCTACTATTTAGTTCAATACAAATCTGAAATAAACGAGGAATTGGGATTAAATAAAAATAAAGTTTGTTGACTTGAAACTTAAACATATTTAGAATTTAGATCTCCTTGTTATATACACATTCTCTTCATCAGTGAAAATATATTTCGCAAACCTAAAGTCAGCACCACGTCTGGCTTCATTTCACCACTCAAACCATCACCTATATTTATTCAGCAGATTCGTCTGCCATTTCACAACTTTTTGATTATTCCAACTCTCAACATTTAATTACTCGTGTCTGCTTCTTTGACTCCGTCCCTCCATCAAACGGATGTATCATATGTTCCAGAAAAATAAACAATTTTTCCTTGTATCACAAAAGCACTGTGAAATGTGAACCAAAACCTAATTAAATCTTCAAGAGAATTTCTGCTTGAGGGAAAAAAATGTTAAAACTTTTATTATCTTTTGTAACCTCCAATTTCACGCTCCAATTTCCCCCCTGATAAAAATTAGCTATGCTATGACCAGATGGACACGAATTTTTCGTTTATTTTGTTTCCATTGTGTGTGGTGATGCCTACGCCAAGGAAATATTTACCGAGGGAATAAACTCGTATAAAATTTATGAGAAAGGCAACCACGTTGAAAACAATCTGAAACAAACAAAACCTTGGCTAAACACACACACGTCTGTGGACAAAGTCAGAAAGGGTAAGTATGAAACACAAGTTTTCAAAGTTTCCTGAATACAAGACTCGCCCAATATACAATTTTGACGTATCATCATATCATGTCACATAATTACGGATAATAGCTAAGAGGCAAAACATACTTTATCATTATGTACAATAATAATAAGCAGAGGACAAGAAAGCCTCCCTTTTTCAAAACTCGACCTACTGTCAACTCATCACGACATATTTTAATGAGCTAAACAAACCCTCTGACTAACTATATATTTTTTATTTTCCAGAGATGAAAGTAAAAAAATTGCATTTTACCTGATATACGCTTCCATCATGTGACGTTTTAGACCTTGAGGATAAAAAAAGCTCTGAGCATTATTTACGGCTGTGCATATCCGACTGGAAGCATAATTTGAAAATATAATGAAATGTTGTTGTTTCCTTCATGGCAAAGAAATCAAGAGCTTGTTCAACTCGTTTACGTTTATGCTAAGTGCAAGTCATGTAACGAGATAAAAGCTAGAGCGAAAACAATCTGGAGAATCGCTCAACCATATAAAAAAGGAAATCACGAGAATAAGTAAATTTTTTCATGGAAAATTTTATACAAGGACAGGTAGACACAGGCAGGCTCAAGAATACAATATCATTACGTACAATTCGGAATGTAATGACCTACAAGAAAATAATGGAAATGTTTGGGAGGGGAAAAGCGAGATACATTTTTCATTTCAAGGTTGCCACTAAATTCGGTGGAAAAAGTAATAAAATATAAATAGGCAGAGTGGTCTCTCATCTTGGGACAGAGTCACTTTGGAATTCTTCTGGTGAAGGCAGAGAGAGAAAAGTTCGGGACAGAAGATAGCTTGTCGTTTTTATTCCCAAAACATCTGTACCTCGTCTCGTTTCTTTTTTCGGTTAACCCTTCTCCGAATAAAAAATCTCCATGATTTTTTTGGAAATACACGAGAGAATATCTTCAATAAAAGAAATATCTCTTTTTCTCGATAAAAAATTCCAAACAATTTCCAATCAAGGAAATCATATGCAAGGACATAAATGACAAGGACAGAAAGGGTTTTCCGAGCCAAAATCCATCTCTCTTCTACATACCGCAGAGTTGAGCATGCAACAGAAAAAGCGGAAGTTGGAAATAGAGCAAGAATATATTTGCACTAGTTGACTAGGCGGGTGACCACACTGAGGAAGATTGTAATGCATAAAATATTTTGGGTTGACTACGCATAAGTAAATGAACGAGGTTACACATAGGTTATGTGGCTTTTGCTATTTTCTCTCTTGAGAACACCGCCAGGAGGAAAGCTTGGAGGAAATTTACATCATCACTTATTCACTCCAAGTTGTGTAGTTTGTAGTGAGTCGTTTCCTGAGAAAGATACATCCACGCTTTGGAAATGGCTTTAAAATAAGTCATATTTCCACGCAAAACAAAATAGGAAAAACAAGTTGGTCTGCTTAACAACTCGCTTATATTTCCATTCAGCCACGAGTGGACACATGCCTTTGAAAATATAATTCCAGTGTTGATAGCATATATTATTAATGGCATTAAATATTTCACCAATTTTCTCATTTTCTCTTGACACAGGGCGTGATGCAAACTTCATTGGGGAAATATCGAGGAGAGAAAAGTCCTGTTCACACAAAACATACCAAGCCTACTAGAAAGTGCGGGCTATTGTGACAGTGGACAATTCAAGTTTTTCACTGTGAACGTCAGACAAGTGGCTGCAAAGTAAAATATGAGGCTCCCACTTTTTTATTGATGGTGGTGATGTTCCCAACCAATGAAGGTATTGTGGTGGCAAGAAGAAGCTCATGTTAACACTTGAATATTCCCTTCCAATCGACAATATTTCTAGTAAACTCTCCCAACATGAGCATAATAACCAGTGGGTATTAGCCAATTCATGAAGAGAAGATATTGGAATATGGGGATTTAGTCAAGTGCAAACATCACCGGATGGAAAGTGGACATTGCTTGTGTGTGATCTAAAATCCTGTCTCGAGGAAAAAAACATCAAAGACTTATTGGACGCGGTTACATGTTGACACAGTTTGAGGGACCACTTTTCGTCACTTCGTGACAGGGATATTACCCTGTAAATTATTTTCTCTTTGCTATCGTCGACCGGGGGAAAAGAAGAAAAAATCGGGGCTCTTTCGTCTCTGTTTACAAACGAATTTTACCTTTCTATCCTATTATTTGTGAGTTGTAATGGTGAACGTGTGTGAAGTGTTGACAAGTTGTCACAAGGAAGGATTTTTTCTCTCAGGATAAATAATGGAAAGTGAACGTAGTTTGAATTCAAAGTGAATGTTCCTTGACGAGTTTTCTCTTCCGTTGTGTCATCATCAAAGGGATAAGGGAAAGAAATACATTTTTGGAGAGTTTACTCACGCACAAGATACATTCCCAGTAATGGACAAGTTTGTTGGATTGAAAAAAATGACCAGTGAAATGGGAAACAGGATGTGAAAAAAGGTCTATAGACTTTCATGAGTGGAAAGTGCTTTGAAGATAGTGTTTATTCATTTCCGAGAAAAACTAGAGTGGAAGAGGAATAATGGCGCCTTCGGGGTCATCCGAGGGGAGAAAATATTCCTCGAAAAGTAAAGGTAAGAGGTTATTAAAATGCCTACAACATTTCTTTTTTTGTACCGACTTGTTTCACAGTCCTCGTTAACCCTTTCGGATAGTTTTCATGTAGGGAAAAGTGAAAGCAGGTGAAAGTTGAAATCCTTTACGACTCAAATTAATCCATGCATACAAAAACTAGTCTTCATTTCCCTTTATGATTTCCATTTACTCGAGGCGAAAAAAGTCAACTTGAATGGGCGACAATAACAATGAACCTGATGCAGTTGTGGGTAATGATACCTGAGCATGTAAACCGGTGTAAAGATAATGATACATTTTGTTTATTAACTTTCCTCCAGCAACGCCCATGTTCCCTTTTGTTCATTCCACATAACAATTTGCATATGGTATATTTTTCCAAACTACTTTCATGGGATTTTGCAAGGGCTATTATCAGCTTTTATTTTCCTCTGTTTACGCCCCCGTCTGCATCGTCAGTTTGCACATAACCATTTTATACAGCCATTTGTAGAGTTTCAAGCATGGAATAAATATTTTGATGTGGAGTAATTCTCCAAAAATGTCGCATTTAATTACTATAATTATCCTCCAACAGGAAGCAGCCAAGCTGTGGAAGATGAGCACAATGACTCTGAGGGTTATCATGAGTACTCTCTTAACGACATTCGCCCTCCAGGTGAAGTAGTTTTTGATGACGAAAACGATCCCAATGACGATAGGGATTCTTCCGAATCTCATCTTCCTCCTTCAAATGAGCAGCGACGACCTCAAACTAGAAGTTATAATAGCACCGCCAACCAGCCCACCCCGAAAATAATATATGCCAAAGGGATCCTCTCTACCAGTGGAGTAATGGACAGAGGTGGAGGCAGTGGTCAACCTGGAGATCGTGTAAATCCGTCACCAAAAGCGACAAGTCAGTATCAACAATATCCCAGTGCTAATAGTAATAGTTATAATGGCAACGGACCACCGCAGCCGCCCTTGTCTAATCATCCTTATAATAATGGACCACCACCGCGTCATAATTATCCCCCTTACCACCATTACCCGCAGTCGCACTACCCACCGACATATTATGATCCTCATGGACAATTTGTGAATGTGAATGACACCTCCAACGAAGGAATTAATGTGCGAGGGGAAGAAGTGGGAATAGTGATTGTCGTGACTGCAATAAGTAATCATCCGTTATGTTCCGAAGTATGTACTGGTTACCTCTTTCATTATTTGCTTGCTTCAATTATTACTCATCCCATTTTTGAGAGTGTAAAAAAGCCGAACCTTGAGAAGGAGAAAATCGATTAAAGGTGAAAAATTTACAAAGACTAGCTAAACTTGGGTCAAGCGTCAAGGTGAAAAGTGGCAGCATTTTTGTCTCCCATCATAACCAATTATTCATTTTATGCATTTTTAAACCGAGACAATGTGTCAGGTTTGTCCTGCTTTAAATTTTAATAGAAATTCCACCTTGATATAACAGACATCTATTAATTCCCCTCAATGTCACGTGGGCGCCCCTATGAAGCGAGAAAATTCTCTTATTAATATTTCATGACTACTTGGATATAGCCAGCTTCATGGGGGATAAAACGCTTGAGTGGCTTTAGGATTTTGCCTCTAGTATATTTTTGGAGTTGCATGAAATGATGACATTGAAAAACAGAACAACGGATTAACTATCATCTTAGCAGCTGGAGAGCAGACAGTAGTTTTCTTGCTGATGCAGAAAAAGTTGCGGGACAATTTCCTTGAAAAATGGATGAGATTAGACTCCTACATTTTAAATTCTTGGGAATGAATATACTTAGCTCCTCTCCGAAAAGGCTCTTCGTAGCACAATAATACGCACTTTGTGTTTATTTTCCCAACCTCGAGATTCTCCAGGATGTCCTGGATGATATACCTAACCTTTAATATTATCCATAATATCCTTGTCCTTACTGCCTTAAAGTTGTCCAATGTGTCACCTCAGCTCAAAGCATAACAGCCTTCTAGAAAAAGTATTAAAATTAGATTTTGCATTATTTTTTTGCGATAAGGCACGGATTATTGAAAAATAGGGCAAGCCCATTTCATCAAAAATTGATAAAATTCTCAGGTACATTATTTTCCTTTCGCCATCAAAATATTTGTCTTGTACCTTACCACCTGTACATAGGTATGGTATAAACCTAGCCTTGCCAAGTTCCATTACTGGAGAATAAGAATACAAGAATAGTCTATTCAAACAAAAATCCCAAGGCGAAATTGAATTCTCTTGTTGAGAGGATGTACCGCATTTTTCATTTATATGATGATATTTTTTCCACAAATAAATCGAGCGAGCACGTCAAGCCTTAAAGATTGTTCCAGAAGAGACACCAAAAAACAGGGAACATCCTATACCCCCTCTTTCTGTAAGGATTACCTTTAACCATGGAATACTGAATGGGAAGGAAATGTATTCCTAGAAAAAAATTACACAAGCCCAAATGGGATGTAAATGTAATAAAAATAAGAGAACATATCTTTTCGATCTCTTTATTTTTTCACAAACATTCCTAATGTCTCACTTTGGCCATTTTGAGCAGAGTAAGGGATCAATGAAACATGACATTGATATGAGCCTCGTCGTGTGTGTCCTTTTTGCATGCAATTCCTGTTGAATTAGTAAGCAATCTGAGGTATATAAATCCAACACGAATTTCCTATGGATATGTACATAAACGCATAGCAAATAGACCACCCTCTACGTTTCTAATAATATTCAGGTCACAAGATTACATGACATTGTGGTGGGATATTAAAATCTATAAATCCCCTCGTCCACCACAGTCATGTGTGGGGCTTCAATTCATGAATAATTTCTGAGAAAAGAATGTACTGGGCAAATAGGACAATTCTCAATACGAATTCGACATACTTTTTTGAACCAACTTTATATGAACTCGAGAGCTAAGTTTGATTTTGTTCATCCTTTTTTGCAGAGATCATTTTCCAAATTCAACATCAGCACTGAAATGCTTGCGTCACCACACTTTGTAAAATGCAATTATCACGGCATCCCTGCCTCCGACCCCACACCAGGTTTTAGTGGATACAACGGAGGACTAATCATTCCCGGCTTTGCTACCGGAGGCAGTACAGGGATGTTGAGTAATCACAGGAATTCCATCATGTCAAATCATCACCACCGACCTAGACAAAACTCTGTTTTCGTCACATCTCCAAGCTCTCAAGTGAGCAGTTTTTACGGGAGCGATACGACCCTACAGAATGCATCCAGGAAAACAAAATCTGCCGTGGATTTACCTACCTTGGTCCTCACCGGGGAATTTATTGATAATGCTAGAAGGAATTCTAAAAATTCTATTACGCAGCTGTAGAGAATTAGATGAGATGACGGGTAGAAATTTTTTGTCGACTTTCTTTCTTCTTTCGTACCTAGATAGTTTCCTACTAAATAACTTATTATTTTTAGGCAAGGATAATAATGTATTAATATGAAAGGTATGTGTATATATATATTGTAAATATGGATAATAAAATATAGTTATAATATTTCCTTCAACAAATTCCATCATGACCACATTTTTTCCGCATTTATCAGTTTGTTAAAAATAATGAATATTTTGTATTTGTTGATACTTTAATTTTTGAACAGGAATTTGTTCTTAGAGAATGCTAGAAAATTTAATTTCCTTTTTGAGAAATTTATATACCTTAGATTTTTGCGATTTTGCATTGTAGATTAGATCACATGATGGCTTATTTTTTTAAAAAAAGACTACACTGTTCATCCCATTTTGTAGTACTTTTTTTCCTACATACGTGAATGCGGTCAAGATTGGGTGGAAATCCTGCAGATACGAACTTACAGCATATCCTCTATTTACTTTGGAATCTTTGAGTGCTTTTCTGTGAAGAAGTGAAAGTTTGCTCTAGTTTGACTTTTATTGCACGATAAATACTACCCACAATTGCACATAACCCAACTTGCTCTTTACTCTATTCTAGGTATTGTGCAAAGAGGATTTTCGGCGGAAAAATAGTTGCCCTATTGTAGTTTTTATTGGTATCAAGTCAAAAGAAATATTTAGTTTTTACTTTTCTCCTCCCAACATTACAACCCTCTTCGAATACAAACCAGTTCTTAGATAAATATAACTTATGCATTTTCAAGTACTTCCGGTTGAAGGTTCCTTTCAACATTGACAACTTCATTGACTCTACTTTTCCCTTAAAATTTCCATACGCCGTTCTATTTACAGAAACGACGGAAAAAGACTTGATGGATGTTCTCGGAAATAAACTTAAGAAGACTTATTTCACCAAGCGGTGTAAACATTTTACTCGTTTACTTCCTCCACTCCAAATTTTCTTGCACAAGTGCACAACAAGATTTACGACCTTCTTTATTTTCATCATAGTTCAAGTGGGAACAAAGTTTAAACACTGCAAATAAGTTTTTTCCTCATTACTTCCCCATAATAAGTGATGACATCCAATGCATTTCTTCCTGGAAAAAATATCCACTTTCATTTCATTTAATTACACACTTCACCATTTTCCCCTCCATTGCAACTCCTCCTAGGGAAAAAAAAGCTTAAAGGAAAAAGTATAATTGCAAATGGCTGTCTTTTTCTAAAAAATGAGATAAATGAATGGGAAGTTCATGTCGAAAACTTTTCCAGCTCATGTTTCCTCCCAAAGTTCTCCATTTATTACCCTCCATTTCCACTTCCTCCAAACTTACTGGACTCGTACAAGTTGCATCACTTTATATCTTTTCAATGAAGGGAAAAGGAAACGAAGTGAAATGTGAAAAAAATTAAAGTACACGAGTTCACTAATGCGAAACGCGTCAAAATAATAATTCATTTTTTAAGCTTTGGTCAAAAAAGATAAGATCAAAAAAAGTAATACGAAAAAATAGGCCGGAAAGGAAAAACGATGAAATGTCATTCCACATAAATAATCTACATGCTCATATATATACACCCTCTTTCAACTCCGTCTTTCCTCAAAAGTCCCTAGCCCAGATTATATAGTCATGCTGAAGTCTTTTAATTTGAACTGAAGCCAACAGCGCTAAAGCAAGAAAGACAGGATGGTTTCAGAATAAAAAAAAGTTTTTTCTCCGTTTTATATTCCATCTTGAAAAAGTTTTCCCAAGTTTTCTCACTTGAGTATCTTCTCAAGAAAAAAAATCCGTTGGGAAACAGAACATTTACTTTTCATGGCAAGCACACAAATGAGAAAGAGGATATGGTTGTGAGAAGAGGATATTATTTTTCATATTCGCCTCTCATACGGAAATTATTAGAGAGAAGGTTGGAGGCAAAGCCACTGATGAAAGATTACTTTGCCTGGTGGCTTCATAAATGTCATATTTTGGCTGGTGGAACGATAATAACTTTTTTACATGTGGGATTGAATATCTCCTTTCTCCATTCACTGGGAAATAGATATATATATACAAAGTGTGTCAAATAATATGCCAGTTTTCATATGAAACAAATTTTTATCCTAATAATTTGCAGGTAAGTAATACAACTACATATATTTGGTTTTTTCCATATCACGTTCCCTAACCATGTGAAGGGGAACATGTGACAATAAAACACACAATATTTTCTTCTCAAGAAGGCAAATCATTGAAAGAAGCTTCTCTTCTTTTCGTAAGCTTTCGCTTTCTTTGCTTGAGAAAAGGGTAAATATTACATGGACATGTTTTGACACGTGATAATGAAGAGGACATTTTGGTCTCCTTGTTGATTCCGGTTCGCTAGCCGAGAAAAGGGAAAATGTGAGTTTCATTCAGTAATAAGAAGAGCAAAGGGTTTCCTTCAAGTTGAGAAATGAAGTGAAAGAGAAATTGTCTCTTGAAAAAGACAAGTATTGAAAACGAGGAAACTATTTCCTGCTTTTGTTACAAAAAGGAGAAAAGATAGCAATGTAAAGTGGAACATTGGAAGGATTTTAGCATGAGATTAAGCACAAAAGAATGGCTCAACACAGACGGCTGATTACTCCTTACGATACTTTTATTATGGCTGTAGGATTCACAAAGTTTATCCATTTCCTGTATCAAGCCAAGCTCTAATGTGACATTTGCAAAATAACTACATGCGACAACAAAGTGATAACACTGTATTTAACCAGAGTTCCGAGGTCTAAAAGATTTTCCATGTCTGAGACAAATTTATTTACCAACAGATATATATTTTTCTATCAGCACAAAAGCAGCTTAACGTCTAAATACCCATCTGATTAAATTACAAAGCCCACTGGAGAGCGAAAGGACTGGAATCTGGAAAAAGAGGATAAAAAATAGAGATTTTTCCCCCATAAGGAAAGAAAAAAGTCTTTCTTTTTTAGATCGGATTATGCTATCAAGATAACTATCTCGTGGAATAAGACGTGGTCAATGGTCAAACACATAAGAATGACGAGAAATATCTTGTTTTAGCCTGTTTACGTCTCTAGTCATGTTTCTCCGTCTCAACCTCCTCTTTTGAACGTACTAAAGGCTGTTTTATTTACATTATTTTCTCCAACTGGGGAGATGGCATCAAGCCGAGAAATCCAGGAACTGGGGCATTATCCACCAAACTGAATGTCTGTTTTTTTCAAGAGAATATTTTTTTTCTAGTGTGGCATGGCATGTCATGTAACTTGCCATTTTTACAGATGATGATGGTAAATGGTGATGGGTTGATGGAGATAGTTAAAGCGACCGTTTCCTCTATAACAATTCTTGTGTGGTGGATGGATACATACAAGGATAAAAAGCAAGTCTTTCTGATCCCTTTCTCCTCGTTTTTTCACAACTTTATGATAATGCATTGAAGGATATAAATGTTGAAGAGGATTTTCTTGTGAGAGGTTACAACACGCTTATTTTTTGCATATTAGTATTATCAGCGACTCTAATATCCACAACAGTTTGAGGATATTGTTGAGTCGAAAAAGTAGGGTAGATTTTATTTTGAATGCACTCTTATCTATGCTGAAGCAGCTTAAGCAGCAAAAGTTGAAGAGAATGAGGAGACAAAAGGGCTATGACTCACATCATCATGTATCTTGCTGATATAGCAATGTAGATCTCAAGGAGAATGTGTAAAATACTGACAAGATGAATTTTGAAGTGATTTAGGGATCATATTTTTTGCATCATAATTAACACCAAATATTCAGCAGCGGGATTTACCCCTCTGTCTTTGATTATTTTATAAAACGGCGGAAAAATCTATTGCTATCGATAATATAAATAAACTAATACAATATCCTTATGACGCTAAACTCTACCACCAAATCTATTCCACTTGCAAAGTTCGAAGCACACCATGATTTTGATTTTGTCTCCTCTCCATTTCCTCCTTGCTCAACTTTCCCTCCATATCATTCCCAGAACATGATACACTCCAGCACTTGAAGTGGTTCCAGCCGTCTGTTTTTGATTACACGAAATACACTTTTTTTACTTTGGACTTAACTACTAATCCAAAAGAGACAAAAGATATAAAAAGCGCATTGAGCTTTTGTGTGACCACCATGGCACACTTGTAATTTACAGGATGGTGCTTCAAGGGGCATTACGCAAAAATAGATTACTTCCCTCTCCAAGCATCCATTCTAGCTTCCCTCATATTGCCCAGCATTAACCTGAATTTCCACTCACAACTCAACTCACTCCTCCTCTCTCGCCTGTCGACTACGATTACACAAGTTTCGAGAGCAAAAAGCCCACTTGCTCATTTTACAAACTCGATCTTGATAACGCAATGGGAATAATGGGGACGTTATGGATTTTCACAATGACGGCAGAGTGGGTGCAAGCGGATATTTTTGTGTGGAAGCCAACTATTTTATTTTTCAAAGGGAGCATTCATAAATTACGTTCTACAATTATTTGCTTCTTCTCACTATTCAAACAAATCTGTTTGTATTTTACTAAAGCGTAAAACGTGGCTTTGACGTAATTCATGGATGACCCCTTAAGTACTCACTTTAGGACCATTATCATTTACTTTACTATCTGTGAACATTTTGGGTTGGAAGCTACAAAGCCCATGTCCACTTTTAACCAAGTAACGCTACATCAAACACACTCGAAAAGTTGTGTAAATGGAGGAGATTATTTATTGGATTTTCTTACAGGAAAAAGAATCATCTCCCAAGAGGGATTTCCTTTATCCGTTTATTCTTCACATTCAGCTACTTCGTTTTATTCGGGATTTTCAACGGGAATCTTTAAACTTGTCATTTTCCCTTGGAATGAAACTGTAAAGCTGTCATGAGCAGGGAATTCCCTTGATAAATCGTTTCCACTGGAGGATGTATTGTAAACCGATTATACCGTCAAAGACAAATGGAGGGGAACATATCTGTGTGCAAAATTGTTTTGGAAAAGGAAAAAATGAAATACAATATAAAAACTCAGCTTCAAATATCCTTGTCAAATGTTCTAGTCTGAGTAATTGTTGGCGATCGGGAGAAAGAGAAAAGGTCAAAAATCATTTGGATGATAAATACGTTCAAAATTGCTATTCAACCGGAAGTGAAATGTGACTTGGCTAGCTCCCAAGGTAAATACTCAAAAATCTGAAATCAAGCCTAAATCTTTGGATCCCATGTATGCCGAGCAAAATGTGTCATTTTCATTTTGAAGGATTAAATCCTCCAATATTGCATTATCAAAAGTGAAATTCTACGATAACTTGACGTCATGTTACCATCATATATTCTCCATTTGAACCATTTAATTGAATTTCAGGGCTGGAAAAACAATCAAATTCTTGGCTCAGTAACTGGATTCAACTTCCTAAAACATCTCCATGCATCCTCACTCCAGGACTTTGAAGGTCCAGTAGTTTGTACCCTAGATTTTGAGAGAGGTGCCAAATACTAACTTCATCATTCCAGCCGAATCTCCCATTGTTTTCCCTAAGGGTTCACTGAGCTCAAGAAAGCTACGAAATAGACAAGCTGATATAGAGCATTCCCCCAGAAATAAATCCAATGAATGGAGCAATTGAATTAGAGCAAATGCAGTTTACTAAATCAAT
>JAHZNA010000831.1:0-42441 GCA_027743935.1 Sinodicranocentrus sp. ZH6 | reverse complement strand
TAGATGGATCACAAGTGCTGTCGCAACTTACGTGGTTAACGAAGTACTCAATGGTGAGAGAAGTGAAATTAAATCATGGATTGACGATTTCGATTGGGTTGTCCTCCCAGTACTTAACCCAGACGGGTTAGAATATGCTCACCAAACTGATCGAATGTGGAGGAAGGTATTTTTGCACAAGTTATGTATGCGTATGGTTATGTTACATAATATACACGTAGTATATGTATAATTTAATTATAGACGAGGTCTGTCTCCAATTCATCAACTTGTCGAGGGGTTGACGGAAACAGGAATTATGATTTCCACTGGTTCAGTAAGCATAACATGATGAATTGCAATTTATCAAGCTTGCAAAAATATAATTGTGCAAAAGAAATTTAAACAATGTTCATGTCCACTTGCAGCCGGTGGCTCATCCAGCAACCCATGCTCTGACACTCACGCTGGAGCCAAAGCTTTCAGTGAGCCGGAGACGCTGTCAATGTCAAACTTTATCAACACAATCGCTTACAAAATGCCATTTTACGTTAGCCTGCACAGCTATGGACAATGGATCCTTATTCCGTTTGGCCACGAGAACAAAAAAATTCCCCAATATCAAACCTACGTATATACCAAATGCTTGAATGACAAAAGCATATGATAAGGAATTTATCGCTTATCATAAATGTGAGATTTGTGTAATTTTTTTTCTAGATGAGAATCGGACGTGCAGCTGCTGAAGCTCATGCTAAGCGAAATGGAACTGTTTACACGCCTGGAAATGTGGTGGATCTTTTATGTATGAGAATATTCATTAGGAAATTCGTTGTATGAAAATGGTCATTAAAACTAATTCCTTTTTGCAGACGTTGCCTCTGGGGAAACTTTTGACTGGGTGAAGGGGGTTCATAACACTAATCTTACGTACATCTACGAACTCAGGGATAAGGGTCGATTTGGCTTCCTCTTGCCTGCAGATCAGATTATCGAGACTGGTTAGAATTTTATCATTTTAATGCATCAACAATATTGTTCAACTTTAACTCATGCTTGAATTGGTTTTATAGCTGAAGAATTCATGGATGGATTACAAGTCATTATTAATGAATTACGAAATGGAATTCCTTCCGTGGATCCTTAAATTAGCAATTGATCGTGATTTGTCAAGTGTTTAAACAAATTCAAATATTGAAAAATAAAATCTTCAAGCATCATTCCATGAGTTTACTTGCATTACACTTTTATGCATATCATTCTCTCAACTTGGCATTGGTTTTTAGGCACCACTCATATTTACGTTTTCACACTCCACACAATGGATATAGCATCGTACAGCTTTCTCTGTCTTCATGTTTTGTTAAATTGTCTTCATCAATGGAAATTGTAATCAATGCGAGGTCGCCAATAAATAAATCACGTTGTATTTTGTTAAATAAAGTATTGCTTTTGAGAAGTTGACTGCGATAGTCTTGCTATAAAAAATGGCAGTTTTACGAACCATTTCCGTTGGAATACTTTTGATTTCTGTTTTTGGTAAAATATTCATATTAACATTTATGCTTCATTTTTTTACCAACCATATCTAAGGATTTTGATTAATTTTACAGGGACTTCGCTCACTTCACTAGTCCAAGTACGTCAATCGAGAAGACTTCCTTTCCCAAAAAGAACAACGACAACTAAAAAGCCTTCAGAGCATTACACCACTACAACTGCAGCTACAACTACTACAACTACTAAAACACATGGATTTTTAGGAGACATTGAACTTTTCGATGTTTCCAGCAGTAGCAGTAGCGAAAGTGGTAGCGTGGAAGCGCGAGACATGAAGCTTGTATTTAAAGACACAACTGATAAGGCAATCGAAGGAACTACCACTTCACCGCCGTACATATTGATATCAGGTTTTGAAAAGTATGCATCCTCCTCAGCCTTGACACATTTTCCACCTGCGAAAGTATTTGTAATCATTCAAGCGATAACAAACATTTCCTTGAGTTCCTGCCCAAAGCTGGATAGAAAGTTTTTCGACTCACTTAACCACTTCATTGCTGGAACACTTGCAAAGTCAGAAACAAACGAAGCTCCACTATCCGCCCATGGGGAGTTGATATTTAAAGAAAATTACAAAAGGCTGAAAGTATGTCAGCATCGGATTTCCAGTGAACCTCTTATCCACAGCCAGGTACTCGTTTCTTCATGGCAAGACTTGTCATCGGAAGATGCCCCATCTGGTGCAAAATCAAGCTCCAAAACAACATCAAGAAAGAAACGCTCATCCGGAATAAAGATTTCAGCAGTGGGTCCCGGACATGACAGTGAAAGTCAGCATTCCTATATGATATCCCTCATCTCAAGCTACCTCCATCAGATAATAAGCAACATGAGGGTAAGCTGTTTACACAGCGCAAGACCTACACGATCCTTTTTGGTCAACTTTATCAACGACGTAGCTATTCGAATGTATAAAGAAGCTGACCGAAAGGTCATTGTGACTGCAATTCATAAATACCTGAAAAAGGGAACCTTTTACTTGGGTCAGTTGTTCGAATGCCATTCGAAAATTCGGGATGTTCATTTTTGGACCATTGACCACGACGACGATGGGGAAGATTCTTAAAGTAATTTATTTTAAAAACACACATATTTAAATATTTACTCTTGAACTGTAGACGAATCTTGTATAAAAGTTAGATTTTCTCAAATCGCCCCAATTAACCCTTTCCGTACCACACAGCAGCAAACTAAGCGTCTCGTCGGGAATGCCAACGAAAACAGCAAAACATTTCCAATGAATTTACTCATTCCTGCAAATTCTACCTAAAATCTTAGCAGTTGTTGTTGTGATTAAAAAGCACACAACTACAGGATGTGCCCATTTTACGACTTTCCTCTCTCGACCGTCACATCCCATCACAAATCAATCTGTAGAATAATTCCTCCAAAATGGAGATGACTTATCGACTCGTCCCCAAATACAGCGACCATTATTTCACGATGGTCTCATCATCATTTCGGTTTTTCTCAATGAACTCTTTCACACACCAACATAGAAACCGCATTCCGCTCGTTATTCATCTCTCGGACTAAACAGTCTTATGCATCATTAACCACTTCCATTTAACGCGTTTTCTCCTTCAAGGCATGTATTTATACCTCACCTGTCATGACGCTCGTCCTGTTGTACAATCTTGGACCTATATAGATGTACACAATTGAACACAATAAGCCCTCAAGTCACATTGATAAATATGCACATAATAATTGCCTCTGCTCATCCGACATTCAGCTCAAGAAATACAATAAAACTGGGTTGCGCGTCTTTACACATTCCCGTTTACAATAATTGTATTAGCGAAATGGAGGTACAATTTGTCCAGCAAATTTTTCAATTTCTTTGGGCGAGATGAGATTCTCATCGTGATGATTTCATCGACAGGAATTTTTCATTGTTGTACTTGTCTGTCAAAAAAGTTAGCAGTGCTCTCATTCTAAAGAAAAAAGTGACTGACCTGACATGTGTACGGATGTTTGTGATTTTTTTTTTCAAGAAGCGAATAAAAAACACACAAAAACACTGTTTTGCTACATCTACATCCTTTTCTTCGAAAGCTGAAAGCATGAGGTGTTTCATAAACAATTTTTTGTGCTTATGTCCACCAGCAGTGAATATATTTTACAATTAGTCATGCCTCCTGTTCTCTTCCTCCAATGCCGCGTCATTCACCGGCGAAGGTCTTTGGGAAAATGGAAGAATGCTATCGATTTGCCTAATTCCACGTCACGTCACACATCAAAACAGTTCTATCGTAATTATCGAGCTGTGCGCTACAATACCTAGGCTTCAATCAAGAAAAAATGAGCTGAAGCCGTTTATCATCATCTTCCTTCGTCAAAATCATTACATCAAAAGTCCACCACGTCATGAGGAGAATCCACTCAAAACTTTTGTCAGCTCTTTGTTTCAGATAAAGTTTTCACTGATTTCATGATATAAATATTTGTGCATGTTCTTTCATATTTATTAGCTAAACCAATGAAAATCGCTCACCTGCTATGGCTCCTCATAATAACATATTATTTCATGACAGTTCCACATTGTTTTTTATGTGTTTACACACTTGCTCACAAAATGGCGGAGGTGTGCCTAATTTCCAATGAAAAGTCGTGAACTCACAAAAAAGTAGCTATTGCATGACTATTTGGATCGCGTGCTTGGTGAATAAAATTGATCAAATAATATCCCAATCATCAAAAGTAGTGCACAGCAGCGGCTATAGCTATTAGCTAGCCATCACATAAAAGAATGATAATTATGGAGGACTGCAATATGAACAACGTCTAAAAAAAACATCAATCTTGGAAAAAGACTTGCGCACATAAAATTACTAAGGGGAAAATTCATACACGAGGCTATAAACGAACGAGAGAGAACCCTTGAGGTGCAATACACATTTTTTGAAACAACCAGTTGCAACAACATAATAACGTATTGAAATAAATTTTTCCCGAATTAATCTTTAAAATGCAAAGTAGTCATAATGTATTCATGTGGCTGGCACAAGGTGGAAATTACGGATTTCAAAAATTGTACAGACAGATATTGTCGTTTTTCTCTCCCATTTTTTATTATTTTGTTAATAAATGTTCATAAATACTGTGTGTGGAGAGTATTGAAGAAAACTCAAAACCACACGATATAGCCTTAATGCATAATATTCTACGTAATAAAAACTGGTTGAAAAAAACAGCTTTTCACTCTCCGAATGAAAGTGGTCATTATTAACGTAAGGAAGGATTGTAAAAAAAAGTCCGGTCTTTTGAATTTAATAGGATGGGTGGTGGTTTTAGTATTGGTGGCTTTGGTGGTGATGATGCATGGGTTTAATGGATATCTAGCCAAGTCATAACGTACCACCATACATTCTACAGGAGTTGATAAACGGGGAAAGATTTTACGCATATCATGATCATATATTTTGTTCAAGGATTGATTATTCGTGGAAGAAGAGAGAATATTTGTAATTATATATAAAAGGGTTCAAGTGCTGTTATATGGGCGCATGGCGATTCACAATCAAACTGCTGCGGCTCTCTGTGGTCGGTATAATCTCGGCATGCATTATTATTATGATGATCATCATCAAACTGATCATCATGGCATTCGGCGTACGGTCCTGCACGCGACATTCATCATATATCCTTATCGTGCCTTTTATATCACCCTTTTATGCTCATCTCTCCACAAAATGATGATCTTTCACATCGTGACCTCTTATTATGATCACGAAAAGATTGCTCCTTCAGAGAGAGATATGGAAAGGCACTTGAAAAAAAGTTATCGCAATTATTGGGATTATTTTTTACGGGAAGTAAAATCTCTAGCGAAAACCCTTTTATCAAGGAAAAGTCGGAATTTTCCTATTAAAAATCCGGAATATGGGATATTCCTTTAAGAGAAAAAATGATAATTTGAAAGGGAAGACGAATGCCTTACCCGTCATGACCTATAGCACCCAGTGAGTTTTTTTTAAAGCATTGCGTTTCTTTTTCTCTCAAGAAGGTGAAAAAAATAACTCTCAAACTTCTCCCTTCTAGAAAAGAAGTACAGGTGTTTACAAAGAGTAACATTATGAGCAAAAGAAGTGGAGGAAAGGAAAAAGTTGATCGATTATCAAAAATAATATATCCCCATAAATCTGGGATTTTTCTATAATTACATGTTACACAACAGTTTTTATCTATGCATGCATGCACACTATTACTATTAAGCAGCATTCACAACATACCGTCCATCATCATCATCAGAGAGAAAAAATAGGCTGGAACTTTTAGAAGCAGGTTTTCTTTCTTTCTCCTTCAGAAGCTCGATTACCATGCATTTTTATCCTAGTTGCACGTAATGTACAAGACTTTTTTTCATTTTTCGATCCCCACAACGAGAATGATGATGATGATGTGGGCTGTCCATTTTGTAATATGTATTTTCTATCGTATCCCAGTTGTAAGGATTTTTCTTTACAAGAAACCGGATCAGTCAGCAACATTCCTTTGAAAGATTATTTTTTTCCCTCAAGATGATGAGCAGAGCGAGTATAATAAAGTGAGCACACACACATTCAAAACTGAGCAACCGGCCGGCCTACCGTCGTTTCTTAGGTAGATATTTATTAGGATACAACTTTTCCTCAGAGCTCCTTCCAGCTAGTTGTACTGGGGTATTATCCATCTGACTATTTTTTCCTGATTTGATTTAATTAATATGGTGCTTAAATGCATGCGTACTTGGATAATTTTTGATGATGGGGATGTGATATGAGATGATGTGAGATTTGATGTGTGATGTGCTGTTGTGATGAACATGAACATGATAGCTGTGTGTATCTTTATAAAAGTGTATATCTTTAAATTTATGTGTTTTCTAATGATTTTGTTTTTGAAAAAAAGAGAGAATCTCTCATGATGATCGCCTTTCGTTAATTGCATGACAATTTTCTGAACCATTTTTATTACGTAATTTTTTGTTGTAGAAAAAAGTTATGGATGATATTGTTCCGTCAAAAAAATGTGTAAAAATATGACGAGATATGTAAGTAAAAGGTTGATTGGTGATGGCATGCATCATGCATGCCATGCAACCCTGTCATATTTTTCATTTCCCTCAAGGTAAACACTTTTCTAGATCCGATACAAATACTCATCCACCTGTTGTGTGATTACTTGACTTTTTTTTCAAAATAGCTCCTTTACAAAATTCCAGTGAGATTAAGTTTTTTTCCTACTCATTCTTTGAAACCACTTCTCCACCTGGGATGTTTGAAGGAAAATACAACTATTTTTTATTTATAGGTAGCATAATATATTTTATGTGCACTTTTCTTATAGACTTTTGTAGAAAAAGGGATAAAGTACATGACTGCATCGGACATGAATTATTTAACTGAGGACTAAGCAAGCTCAAGTCAAAAAAGTTGAAAAGGTGAATACATGATAATATTCATCTAATTTTCATAAAAGGTGAAAAGGGCGTGTTTGGATCAACGATGGACGAAAGGTTTTTAATGTATTTTCTCATTTTGTACATTGTAATCCTCGTGTGTGTTGGACAGCTGTTTAATTAATAAATTAATTGGGAAAGGGTATATAACTACTTTATTGCAGGAGCAGAATAAGGGAACCGGACAGATATGCAGATTATGCATAGCTAATGAGTACGTGTAATCGTAATGACAAACGATGTAACATTCTGCTTTCATGAAGAGCTCTTGTCAAGTATGCAAGGGATTTTATACCTTTCGTCTATGTAAATCCTTTGGAATTCTCGTGATTGACAGGTGGATTGCTGGTAGTTCTTTTTTTTTTGAATAATTGCATTTCAAGATGACATTTCATTAGGATGTAATCGCTTTTTAAAATGTATACCGTATAATATAGCATGTATAGCTGATAATGTGGGGGATCTTGTGGTAAGTGGTTTTCAGCGATATATTGGAAATTGGTGGTTGAAGAAATCCTCAATCCTCATCCTGGTTCAAAAATCTTGAAAATATTTTTCTACAAATTTTGTCAACTTTGAAGCCAACATTTAGTATTTTAGATGATAAATAAATGTTGTATATAGTAGATTTGTGGGTTATGTGAGTATTCATATATTGTATCAATTTCGGCAGATTCGCAAAACCCCTCCGACTTCTCGGTAAAGCCGCAACTTCCTGTAGGCGATTATAACTCTTTTAATCGCATTAAGCCCACTTGACACCTTAGCAGTTTGCGGTCTAGTATAGAATTTTATGAGACAATATTTTATCCTTGTAAAGCTACACACATAAACTTCATGAAATTTTCATTGTCCAAGTCGAGCTATACGAGCGGTTGCGAATAATTCGGCAAGCCCTTTTGTAAACTTTTCCTTTGAGTATCGTTACCCCCGCTCTCACGTACAACTTTTATGAACCCTTGTCTATACATGATACACAAGGGATGTGTGTGTATGCGGTAGAGAAAGTCTGAAAGTCAAGGAGCCGTGCCGACTGCCGATCGATCATCCTTTTTATCTCTCCCAGTTGGAGACTCCATGTTGAAACCGTTTAACAAGCCAAACAATAGGATTCCCACAATTTAATAAACTTAACTTTGCCACAAACATACGCATCCCAGCACGCATCACAGTTATCGTGACTTAACGGAGAAAAAACTGTATGCATACTAACCCTTCCTCTCTGGAGCATCCGCAACTCAATTTGTGCATCAATTCTTGTAATAATTGCCACTTGAGCAGTTTTAATGAGGTCTGTATAGCCACGTGCTCGATAATAGGATGTAACAATGGGTCTTTGTGAAGATGTTTTTTTATCAATTTTAAGATGACACTGATGACGATGCAATGAGCACTTATCCCATTGAAAATGTCTGGTATGGTTGTAGAGTATATAAAAAACATTTTTTTAAAACTGAAAGGACGCCATTTGAACCTTATGCCTCTTGAAAGCCCATCAATTAGCGTGTATCTCTATAAACCCTGAAAATGATGAGATAATTCAATCTCAAGAAGATCCCTAAAAATATCCTCACAAATCCTTCTCAATAACCCTTTTTTTAACAAAAGGCCAGATCATTGAAAAGGATGAGGTTGAAGTATGTAAGCTTTTGTGTTGGATGATACTACTTGAAAAAGCGTACACAGAATGACAGTTATTCAAGTTGATCCTGACAATAGCGTGGAGATCCACCGGATGTTTTTGTTTTCTTGATGGTAATGTTCCCATGATCCTTTTCAGTACACAATTAAACAAATAGAGAAGGGTCATAGAAGAGGAAAAGAGATTACAATGGTTTGTTTGTAAAATATCTCAAGCTGTTTTTTATGAGGTACTATATGTGTACACATTTTGAACAATGAGGGAGTTAGGATTTGTGTTTTCACTGCTGTTTAATTTGAATTTCAAGAAAATTGTATAAAGTGTGGAGAAAGTTTCTTTTATCTGTATACAGAGAGGCGTTACACACAAGCTAATTGGGTACTTGTCGACGTTCTCCAAATTGCATGGAAAAAAATCGCGAAGAAAGTTCTCTTGGCTTTGGAAATGATGGCTTGGGGCGAATAAGGACGTTTGTCTGAAGTTTATACGTGGAACTGGAAAAAATACGTGTTTGAAGCTTTATATGTAACGAGTTTGTTTTAATTTGAGTTAAAGTAGGAAGTGGAGATAGTTGTCTGAGTAAAACCGTTACCGTTAATTTAACTTTAAATAGTTAGAATTTAGCGCCGTCGTATATATTATTGCTCAGTAGTATATCCTAGCATCCGGAAGATAATTGAGGAATAACGGGATTTACAGTTATATATATAAGTGTTTGTACGGAAAAAATATTTAATAAGATAAGCAGTTGAAAGCCTTCTCGATGATTAATATCAGGCTGATGAATTATGTGCTTATTGCGAGCATCTGTGTGTTAAATTGTTACGAAACCTGTGACCCCCATTTGAGCAAAGAAAAATGAAATGATGGTTAATCTTCACTAATTTAATCGTGCATTAAACTAATTCCCAGTTACAATAGAATTATTTGTGTTGCATTAAAAGACTAGGACTATTTAAGGATAAATTATATTGTGTTCAGTGGCAAATAGACGATTAATTATTGGTGAATTGTTCAGTTTGACGTCGTTCTAAAGCTTATTACATTGCATCTAAACGTAGAGCTTGGCTAGATAGGGTTAATGTCAATTCGAAGCAGGTAATTAACTCTTGTTGAACACACCATTTCAAATTAATGATTTTTGTACTGGAAAGTAAATTATCTTAAATATACTCTTTAAACATCCTACATTGAATTAAATTCCTCTTGTAATCACCATTTCATGAAGGAAACTACTCTTCTGATATCCTCATTAACTTTTACCACCCATTAGCCTCACATAATTTAAATTAGCATTAATTATTCCCAGCGTTTTCTACCAGGGTTCAAAGCTGGCCCGATCTTTCCCTCAAAAAAGGATGCCGACAGCCATACATAATCCACAAACTACTTTCACAAGTGTGGCATCTGCTCTCCTCTATAATATTTCATGCACAATTATCACAAACAAGAAAATTAGTTCTTCCCATCTAATTCGCAATGTGAGAACAATTCCGCAAGAGGAAATATATGTTATTGGTCAAGTACTCTAGTAAATTATTCGTATTTCACAAAAGGCTCATAGTATATTATTGAGACATTCTTAGCCACAATCCCAAGTGTCTTCCCACAACAAAATTTTCGCATTTTATTTTCACGCCTTTCGTCATCCTCATCGCGGGTTGCTTTATTTCAAGTTGCTGATCCGGTTTTTCTATTTTCTTCTCTTCGGATATACAAACATGTCGGCCGAGCGTGGTTTTTTTATTAGCAACAAAAAAGCACTTACTCGTTTACTCCTACTATTCCACCGTGAAGAAGGGCAAAAGAAGAAGGGAGAAAAACCTGGCTAGCTTACAAAGCTACAGTGAAGAAGAACACATATATTACAGATATTACTCGTATGGAAATCAACCCCTAACAATATTTTTGTGTGGGCTTATTTACACACATATCCATCCTACAAGGTTCTGTTGGCAGGATAATACTTATGTAGACAAAAAAGCTATTTATTTTATTGGCAGAGAGGAGCAAACAAGTGAAGAAATGATTGATGGGGTGCATTTATGCAAGAGCAGAGTGCGATTGGTTAACTTGTCAAAGCTGCTTCTTTTTTCCACTAAAAAATAGAATACAGAGCGGTTTTATACATGTTTACACACAAAAATTCCTCAACAATTTTGGAAAATATATATATTAGTGTTTTTGCAACCTTGTCTCGGAGCACCCTTTATTACATCTTATGCCCTGAAAGATATCCTGCTGATAAAATCATTTCTTTTAATTTCTCCTCCCATATTTCCCCAAATACCCATAATTTACTAAATGCTCGAGTAAGCTCCAGGAGTGTAGTATGTAATACTAAGAATCAAAGTCATCTGCGAAGCGAGTGAAATACAAAAAAAAAGATATAAGAAGGGATTTTTTCTCTCTCCCTCTTACTGATAAACAAAATGTGAAAACCATACATCAGAAATATGATGAAAAACGTCTGTCTCAGAAGGAGATTACAAGTGACGACGATGATGATACCTTTTGATGCAAAAGTAGTAGTAGAAAAGTAGCAGGAGAGAACAGCCACCAGCAGCAGCATAAAGATCCCCGAAGGGACATATGCATATGGCATCACCATTATCATCTCAAGCAAAAAAAAGCTAGTCTCTTCGAAAAAAAATATTACTGTATAATAATCTGCCAACATGAGAAAAATATATGAATAATCATATTATCATTCTCTTTTGATGCTCTCCTCTTTTTTCCTCCTTTCAAACAATTTTATGTATGATATGATGAGAGACGCTCTATCCACGTTCATCCGTCTTCATATCAAGTTTAAAAGCACGTCCCACAGATTACACGGCGCAAAGGAGTTTAACACTGTGCAATAATTATTATTTGAGTTTCTTGCGGGAATTTTTACGTGAGGTGCATTAAGTTCTGTTACTTGTTTCAAGAGACAGGTCGATGAGTGGAGCTGTTTTGTATTTGGGGAGGGAAAACGCTGAGACATTCCATTCATTTGAGAGAAACATTTTGCGGAATTTTGTAAGTGATATTGCTTGTGAGGATTTTCTCTTGCAGAGAGCAATCTGATGTTTTTTTCACAAACTTTTCAACATTTTTCGCACATCTTTTTAGTTTAAAGTGAAATCCCGTGTTTTCCATAATGCACCTTGAAACAAGTGCTTGACTTTCTGTGTGTGGTTTTTTGTGTGGGACTACTAACGTGCCGTTATATTTTACCGAAAGCATTTCGAAAGGGGGCGAAATATTTCTCCGAGCTTTCCCTCTCCTTTTTCTTCCCCTCTCGGTTGTTTTCCTCATTCTCCAGATTTCCAGGGCTGAACCGAAGCTACGCCCAAAGGGTTTTTCTTGCAGAGTTACTCTCTCCTCTAGTGTGGAGTTTTCTCTTTTGTGATTTCCACTCGACCATATACACTAGTCTTGAGTTTTCTCATTACTTTGTATGAGAACCCTTCCCGTTTTCTGCACTTGTCCGCGCTGCCTCCCTTCCTTCTTTAAATACCTTGGAGGGGTATTATTATCCTAGAAAAAACGGATCGACACGAGGAGCCGACCATAACTTACTCTAGTTGGAGTCTGACAATAGGATGTGGAGGGAGAATAAACTCCATTTATGAAATTAAGAAAATTCATCGTACCATTTTTGGATGTAGGAAAGGAAAAATAAAATAAAAAGTTTCCTATGCATATCTTCATCATCATCCCTCACTCCCTCTTTTTGTCTGCCCTTCTTCATATTTTTCTTCGCTTAGGGCTCTAATATAGCGAGTGAAAGCAGGATGAACGGCGGCAGTCGCAGTAGTACAAACAACAAGGTTTAAACATGCACTTTCCAGGATCTTCCCTGGTTTTGTTCCACACCGAGTAAATTTTCATATCCTGCAATCCCTGGAACGGAATAATGCACACAGCTCTTCCTCCACCACACACTGCATATTATCCTGAGAAACCCTAGGGAAAATTAGAGAGACAAAAAGAGAGAAGACTGGAGAAATAACCGAGAGCTTCTCGTGAAAACCGGGAGCAGGAGGGAAAAAGGAAAATAAAAAGTCCGGCAGCAGCAGACAGGCCTAGAAGCAACACATATGCAGGAATAGAAGGAAAAGCTCAATGTTCTTTTAAACCACGCCAGGAGCAGGAGCCAAGAGAAACAGGGACGAATGCCAGGCTCGCTTTTTCGTTGGAAAAAGTACATATGGTAGTGGTGAAGGTGCATTTGTACAAGTTGAAAATTTTCACAATCATCCTCTCTCTTTCCTTCTCTCTCTCTCTGATGATATATATCCGAATCCGTTTGGAAATTTCTACTTTTTCGCCAACTCGCATTTGAAGGAAAAAACGGGTGAAAATACATCTCTCTAGAAAAAAAACATATACTATGGTGTAGAGAAACGAAAAGGAAAAAAATGCATAGAGTCCTCTCGATCCATTCCATCCCATTTTTTGTTGTGTGTGCTCTTCGTTCACTTCTCTCTCTCTCTCTCTCTGCAAATCCACAGCCGTGAGCAAACTCCGGACGGAATGAAACGGATGGAAATGATGATGATGATGATGTGAAACACTGGCTGAGCCAAAAGGAGGATTTTACCATTTTCCTCGTGTGATATACCCTCACATTTTGTTGACTGCCATTCTCGTTGTTTTTTTCCCGGTCTCTGTGCACGTCGTGTCGCTCGAGGATTTATATTTGGGAATATTGCCTCAGTCGCTCGGTCGTTGTGTTTGGTTCGCTGGGTTAGTTTTTCTCCAGCTTTGAGACTCCTGTAGTTGTGTATTGTGCATCCCAGTGAAAATCCTCACATTCACTTTCGTCAACAAGGAACTCGCATTTTTGAGGATTTTTTTCTCTCTTCACAACCTCCTTCCAAGTTGGTGGTGGCAAAGCTGAGGTTTTGACTGGTAAGTAAAAATTACTTCCCTTCCAGCACCCTTTTCGTATTATCATTAGATGCCGACACGCTGAGGCTTTGTTGAGCGTACGTATACATTCCTCTGGACTTATTTTCATTTGTCCTCAAGGTTTAGGTTACAAAAGGAAGGAGTGCCTGGAGGAGAATCTACGATAAAAAAATGGAGTTTCTCTGCTAAAGTCATCTTTACAGGATGAGCTAGTAATTCAACAAATTTTGCATGGGATATTGTATTATTGTGCAAGACTTAAATTGTTCCTTTGGGGAATGACGGGCAAGTGGGATTGTTCGGTGGAAATGAATTTTTAAAGAGAATCTTGAACAAATCTTGGTGGTAAACACTTTTAAACAATGACATTCCAGAGTGCGCGTGCCAAAGATTTTGTTGGAGGAACTTGAAACAGGGATTGAGAAAGAAGAAGAGAAAAAGTGGTAACGGAATTTTATTCCTGTAATTAAACCATTCCTGATAATCAACCAGAAAAAGAGAACATTTTCAAAAGATGCCGTATCATCATCATCATCCATCTTCAGCGGCAGCGTCAATGTCTGCGGCTGGAGCTTCGCCAAGGTGTTGGCCACATGACATGTCATTTCTTGCTCTGGAGTCGACCGCTGCAGCGGCTGCTTGGCAGGTAAGAATTTACAAGTTTTTTTTCTTCTTCTGGTGCAAGTACAACTAGTGAGAATTCCTTGTCGGGAAGAGAGATCTGCATATTATCACACTGCGTAAACTACTTTACACACAACAAGTCGTAAAGTTTAAGCAAATATGAGATGTTGCGTTGTGCATAATAAAAAAGCAGACTTGTAATTCTTCTCGAGAATCTTGGTTTGACAAAAGAGCACCGAAAAACCTGTCTGGTTTTTTACACATATCTTGGCAATGACACTTATCGCCCTGAACGTGCTAATAGACAAAATAATCTTGAGAAAAAAACAACACTGCTTACAAGTTACAACCCTCTTGTAAAACTCAAATTGTCGCGTGTCTGAAAAACCTGAAGGTGACAAGAGGAAGAGTTTAAACACAGGAAAAAAATCCTGTGTTAACGTTATTGGCGTGCGCAGCAGTTCAATTACAATTTCCAGCTGGGTGGCTCACCAAATTACACACTCGGTGACAGATTCATTGTGTGGTTGCTCCCTTTCAGGAAATTGTTTTGTGGGGTATTTGAAAAATATAAATAAAAAAATCTTGTTTTACACGTCACCTGCTGGAGTAGCCGGCATGAAAACTTTTGTGACAAAATATACACACACACAAAAGTTTTTGTAATTTATCCCAATGTTGTGGAACTCTTTTTGAGAGAAAGGGACAAGCACTCGAGTAGCTACATGCTAAATGGCACCAACAAACACTTAATAATACGGTCCATTTCATTTCTAAATTATAAATGCACAAAAATCAAGTTTGTAGGTCCGACCCGACCGAATCATCTGCGAGTGGAGCCGGAGAAGAGGACGGGCAGCCTTCACGAGAAAAAGGCGTGTGCTCAGCATCAACGCGTGAAAAAAGAGAGATATGTAAAACGGCTCAACTCTTTGTATCTCTCGATTCTTGATACTTTTTAAATGCTCTTTGGGGGTTACGGATTAATTGCAGGGTAAGATGGATGGTGGCGGCAAGCTGGAGTGTCACAGACACAAAATTTATTTTCTCTTTTGGCTCACGACACACAGTCAATTAAAATTAGTTCTGCACTCGATTTCATCTGTCACAACAAAAAATTTGGAGAGAGACATGGTTGAGATTCTTTTTTGAGGGGAGAAGGGGAAAGAGGAAATAAATGTATAATAAAAAAGGGTGAGATCGATCTTTCACCTTTCTCCAAAACTTTACTCTTAAACATGAGATCTTACTCATCTCTGTTTGCTCAGAAGCGACGCAGTATAAAAATAACAGGCAGTCACTTGCACGGATGTGTGCACTTCCAGTCACTGGAGAGCTGGGGCTTGTGTCAAGAGAAAAGGTAAAAAATACAGGATGACGCGACAGTTTGATCAAACCACCATGAATAATCTTTCACACGCGTTGGGTTCACGGTCAAGTTAATTCCGGATTGATGTCATCGTTCAGAGGAGATGTGGTTGTGGTGTGGGAAAGCATTTTGTTATCTTTTGTCAAGGGTCTTTTGAGAGGATGCGGGATGGATTGGAGTGGGAGCAGTCATTCGTGATTTTATTGACTTTTTGGGCAGATTTACTTTAAATGTAAGTATAAGTGAGGGTTTGGGGGATAATTGAAAGGTTGTGGTTTTATTGGAAGACTTGGCGCGCTAAATAAATACGAGTTGTCAAGTTTAATTAAATGTTTAGTTAAAATGAGAAAATGCTTGACTTCAACGTCGACAAAGTTGCATATTTGATGCATTTTGATGCCCTTGAAGGTAGATATATTGATTTCCGGGCAGTCGATATATTTCAAACAAGTTCATCACCACAAACTGATCGAGTGCTCAATTAAATCAGAAAAACTTGAAAAGTTGTGGTATAATTTGTCGACTTCTCATAAACACGTTGGTTGTATTTAAATGTCGAAATATTTTCAATTCGGTATAATAATTGGTATGGTCCAGGACTTCATTGACACATATAAAAAAGAAAATTAGCGAATTATTGCAAAATCCAAAAAGCTTTACTGAACTCGCAATTCGTTTGCAAATAATAATCTATTGAAAGCAGACTTATAGCAGATGCGATTTAAATTTAACAACATTCAATCGGAAAAAATAGCCAAGTAGATGGTGTTTTTAAAAGATAAAAATTACAGACTTGCGATAGCTCCTTTACAATTTAATTTGTAAAATCTGCATTCATATTGACATTATCTTTTGAAAACGATCCACATTTTCAACATCCAACCAAACCAACCAGCCAAATCCCTGCACCCGAATGAGATGCAAATAGATAAATGATCGAAGGACACATCCCCCTCAACAAAACGTAAAACGATGATATTCAACGATCCCTGACAAATTGAACGCCCTCAAAAATACATATTCTCAAAATGAAGTGCAGACAGCAGGATAATTACACGTTTGTTAAAAATAGCTAGTTTCATCCGCATTCGGTTTTTTATCAATTCACATCATAATTCTATATTCGTGTGAGTTTTTATTATCAATCCTACTCAGTTATCATCTGCCAGACCTCCGAAATAAAAAACTCATTTAGGACTCTGCTGTCCTCTGTATTAAAAATCCCACTAAAGAAAAAAATGAAAATTACCTAATAATTTTCTTGTTAAATACTTCCAAATTGGCTCTCTCCACCATTGTTCGATAATGATACTGTGGTTTTTAATATCCAGAGAAAACGAAAGTGAATGAGCCCTCCAGCTTACAACTCCAAACCTTTTTCCCAAAGGGATGTTACTCGAGGGTTGGGACTGTCTTAGGTCGCCCCGAAGGAGAACTTTTACCTAAAAGATATTTTTCTCTCCGTTTCCATCCAAAACCCACTCTTTTTCATCATCCCAGGTATCCCAGCTCATCTTCATTTGTCAATTGTCTTTTGAACAGAATAAAAAAGACTTTCACATCTGTTTTTAATACCAAACAAATCTCCATTTCTCATCCTTCTCAAAAAGAGCCCGGTACACCATGATCACCAAACATTCCAACCAATTTGTTCTGAAAGAGAAGTGCCATGTGACGTGATGACCCAATCCTTATTGTAAAAAGAGTGAGCTGTCACTGTCACAGCGGTGGTAGCCAGGCACTGAGCTCTTTTCAGATGTCAACTCTTTTTACAATATTCATCTCTCCAACAGTACACCACAATCCTTCCTTGTCAGCTGAGCTATATACATAAAATAAAAAGAGAATAGATATTTGTGCAGTGGATTATTATCCTCAAAGCACAATATGAGAATCTTGACGGCTTCCTACGTACATCCCCCCACAAAACTGTACTCTTGACTCAGTAAACACACCAAAAAGATATAATTTGTCGAAAGGAGATATTGTTGCTCCGTTATTTGATGCATGTGTGTATTGTGAGCTCCCACATTGTGAATGGAATTGGTCATGATATTCTCCTTTTTATAACACGGAATTGAGTTTTTTTTCCTTAGCATAAATAACCATGCTTTTGATGCAGCTCTGTTTTCCTTGAGGGCATATTAAAATATTTTTTTCGTGCTGTACGCATGTTATATGTTTGTGATTTTTTTTCTGGTAAAAAAAACCTATTTGTCTTGTGATGAACTTGGAGATATGAAATAATCTGATATGTGCGTTGAATATATAGTACAAGTTGTATGATAAGTTTCACGCAATGTTCTCCGAAATATGTTTGAATTTCTGCAAAAAAAAAGTTATTTTCTCATGCAAGACCACCTAGACTGAGGGAGATTGAAGTTTTCATTTTTTCTGGAAACGAAACGAGTAAATATTGTGAAATGTCATTATTCGTCTCTGCACAACTGCTCGTATAACAGGTTAGGATGTGGATAACTCGTGAAATTGGAAATGAGGGGAAAATGTCGCCAGTTGTTGTGTACAAAGGTTTGTTAAGAAGCTTTTTTCTGGGTGATGTTTGCGTTTTTATTAGGAAAAGCACATCTGCTCTTTCGGGGCATTGTGTTCTCAAGTGTGTTGTTGGGATTTGAGCTGTGTGTTGTCATTTTTATTGTTTGAGTTGGTTTTTTCGGGAATCTGAGATTTTGCAAATTTTCAGCTTCCAGTCGGTCAAATGATTGAGAGCGATCCAATAGCGAATTTCAGTTCAATTTTGTTTTGATAGTAACAAGGAAGTGCTGCTTCAGATTCACAGTTTAATTAACCAAGTCGAGAAGTCTGTTTCACGATTATTTAAACACCCGTAATTCTTCTGTTGGCATTGAAGGATCCTTGCCATCCTCATATTTCTTTGAAATCTCAAGCTTAAATGCATGAACATTTTGTAATGTAATGATTAAGAAACGTTTTAATAGCAATTACAAGTCTACAACTCATAATGATTATTTGTCAAAGCGAACCCATGAACCTATCCTTTAGGCGCATTACACTACTTTCACGTAATTCTTTTCATGTCGTTACAATTTGCCATATTCAGATTTCTTTAAAATCTCAAGCTTACCTGTTTGCATTTCATAGCGATTTACTCATTTACAAAGGGCTCATCCGCGACAGCCTAATACAAATATTTCTAATAACCTTTAATTCAACAAATTGTCTCATCTCCCAAAAAAATGCGTAAGTTTCCACTTAACATCCTGTACCTTGTCGCACACTATAATATACTTCCAAAAATAAAAGTTTAACCAACATTTACTCCAGTTAGCATCCAACAAAAACCTATGTGAAATAATTTCCCCTAAAATAAAACTCAAAACTACCACCTGCAAGTTACATCAATCCGTACACTTCCCATATCACTTTTAAACAATAAATAGCACACTCCTTCCAAACCATCTTTCCCTTTCAAAAGACTCTCCAATCAAATTACAATAATAACAGCATTCAAACCCATTGTAGGAAGAAAAAATACCCCAAAAAAGAAAGGACAATGCCGCGATTAAGATTTTTATAATAAAATCCAATAAGAACTATTATTCCTTTCAACCATCCTTTTCCACTTGATTTCATTTTGAAAAAAGGCATAAGAGCCCGGTTACATTTTGAAATGATCTTTCAATCGATTTTTTTCCTTTAAAAAGCCCCACCGGATCAAATATATTATTACATTCAATTGCAAACCTAATCACAACATGGTTATTCTCAAATAGGGTAATATTTTTAAATAAAAATAATTGAGCTTTTATACATCCCAACCACCACGCTTAAAAGAATCCTTTTTCACAAAGACCCGGTTTTTCTCCTCTCCATCATATCATATCACAAGCTAACATTACAATACCAGGAATCGAGGGAAAAAGGTATAATAGTGATATGTACACCGTGTATCACCATAATAAAAGTAAAGATCAAATCACTTTAATGTAAAAGATGCAATCTTCTTATTAGATATCATGTACAAACCTGCCAATTTAAGTGCATTCAGGTGGAAAATTGTGAAACAAATACTGTAAACCATTTTTCCCATCCCAAATCGATCCAAATCCTTGCATGTTGGTAATTCTAGTAATTTATGTAATTGAAACGAATTGGAAATTGAATGGGATTTTTTTTCATGCTGATTGCATAAGCTTGACTACCTTTTTTCAAAAACGGATTTTCGTATTAAAAGTCCCAAACGTTACAAAAAATCTTGAAAGTGTATCATAATATAATACACACGGATCAGTTACAACTTTAAACAATTTTTTTCGCAATCCAATAAAAAAACACACATTCCTAAGAGCTGAAACCATCAACCTGAAAAAAATTTCGAGAGCAACCAACCCAGAAAAAGTAACAACGTCCCATGTCATTAGCCAAAGTATAAGAATACAGATCATCATCACCACACCGTCGTCATCATCATCTGTCATTATCATTCCTCAACAGCGTTGTCTCACTGCATGTAGTACAGTAATCATTTCTTGTTCGTTCCGTATCGTTAGAGAAATGATATGTATTCTTGTTGCAATCTAGCTCCTCTTGTGAATATAAATACGGCTTTTTGGTGTTCTCTGCTAAAGTGTCATCTTTTTTTGTCTCGGGAAAAAATGCCATCATGCGCGTTGTCTTTATGGGGCTTTATGTGAAAATGAGAACATTATTCAGGACACGTACACAGTAGCAATAACATTAGGAAGGGAAAATGAGCTAGAATTAACAGAAAAGTTTTCATATTCACATTTTCTTTCTCAGCCACACTTTTCCGTTGTAGGACCCTTGCTTAAGTTTTTTTCTTCTTCTTCGGCTTGGCTGCTCCTTGACTAATTGTTATTTTACGTGAAGTCAGCAAAGATGGGAACTTTTACAAGCTCAGCTTAGCCAACATGAGCTGCTGCGGCACTCAAAAGGTTATAGATATCGTTGGGCAACACGGTATGCATCTTAATTTTCCCTTTTCCACTCAACCTCATCATAGATGGGATTACGTAAAAGGGTATAAGTGGAGGAGAAGGGGGTGTGGGACGCAATTTTTTTTCATCTTCAATGCTCTAGAAAAACTGTCTGTTGTGACAGTTTTGTTTTGTTAATTGCGGGTGTTAAAATGTGGCGGGTTATTAAAATCCTTTGTAATTGCTGGTTCTTCTGTATGAATACTAAATGAGAGGAGAATTTGTGAAATATATGTTGCTTTTCTGCTTGTTTTTCTTCTTCGGTACATGATAATGTGTTTACAGCGGTGTTTTACTTTTTAGGTTGCGATAAATACTTTGCATTGCTATTACGTGCTCAAGTCGAGGTTTCGAGATGGTTTTTGAGAACCGACAGGGATATCAAGTGTTGGAGAGAAAATGCTCCGAAAAATGGAGTTTTGCTCAACCCTTCTTAATTTTTTCCTGTTAGCAAGTCACTCTCTGAGAGAGAACACCCACGAAAAGCCGCAAACTCACCACCTTCTAAAAACAAACATTTTTGTAGGGGAGGGTTCCACTGTTGATGTATACATTTATATCGATTATTTGTTTAGCAAGGGAGAAAATTGAGATTTATTCCGGTTGAGATGATGGAGAAATTGAAAAAAGAGAAGAAACTGCTTCTCTAGCATAATGATGAGTTTTTTGGATTAGAAAATGTTCAGTTGAGAGATCACGTTTAATCGCTGGGTATGATTGGAACGAATGACATTATTCTCAGTGAGGCTTGGAGTGGATCAGAATATTGAGAGATGTGGTGTGATGATGAGAATTTTCTGCTCTAAATCTGCTCTAGTTCAGAGATAATCAAATTTTTGGGAAGATTTAGATGTGTTATTGGGGAAAGGGGTGTTTTATCAGGTTTTAGCAAGTTTTGAGTGAGGTTTTGAAGTGGAAAAGTATTTTACTAGTTGACTTTGATGGCGTGATGATTCGAAGCTTTTTTACTTGTGGATGTGGAGAATTATATGATTATCATGTTATTTTATGCTGAATCAAACAATTATGGGGTGGATGATGGGGTTTACGTGGTTTGTGCTTAAGAAGTTGTTGACGAGTTTTGACGATGCTATAAGTTGCAAAGCAGGACTCGTATTTGAACGTTTACATAGATTACACTTTCCTGGTGGGTAAGCTAATTGAAATATTCGATTTCAGTTTGGCAATAATATGGACTATGTTTAAGAAAAGCTTTAAGAATGCTTACAGCTTTTGTGCAGAATATATTTTGCAGAACTAGACTAATCCTTGGTTTTTCATGATAACGTCACGAAAAGTTTCATGAGTTTCTGAAATTCAAATCAGAGTTGGTCAGATTTTAATTATCTTTGTTAAAATCCAGCTGTTATAATGAAACTCGCCGATTGCTAAACCTCAATAGACAAGATAAAAATAATGCGGGATTTTTAGGGGGTATGTATGATTTAGGTCAATTTATATTTTAGAGGGAATTCTTCTAGCGGGTTGAAGCGCTAGCTTCGACGACGTTAAAATATTTTGCGTTTTTGCTCTGCTTCCAGTCGAATGTAGATAGTCCACACTTCAGTTCTTGAAATACTTAAATACAACTTTTAGAAACAAGATGATTTAAACTATAAGTAAAATTTTACATAAAACTCTGTATCATTTTACGCCTCGTTTCCAATTCAGCTTACTTTCTCTTTTATAACTCATCCCAACATCATAATAACCCAAGAACAAGTAAAAACTCCAAGAAATATCTCTCCTCCAACATAACATCCACAATCAACAGGAGGTCACAATAATAAACGGTACACGTTCTTTCTCAAAAGGCGCTCTTACGAAAGACACAAATGCATAAAACCTGAAAAATGAATCAAAACAGAGCAAAAGGTTATACACACAAGACATCCCAGGCGGTCTTGCTCATCATCATCAACAAATCCAAAGAATTTCAGATTTACAAGAACATCCATTTTTCCACATCCCATCTTCTCTGCATTCCTAATCCATTTGATATTTTTATTCATACAAAAAATAACCTCCATCTCCTTCCAAACAAATCGAACCGACTGACCGACGACAGAATAATAAAAATTCAATTTCCGTTCTTTTCAAGACAATCCCCACAGAACATTTCATACCATTTTATTCATCATACAGTTTTACACATCTCCACATTGACTTTGAACAATAGCCCTGCAAATGACTCATTACATTATTGTTCTCTCAATACTACAATCCAGCTTATCCACTCCACATCATCATCACCCAGAGAACAATACTAGAAGATGCATAGAAAATATATACAAATGACAGGAGGTAATATTCACTCTAGAAGAAGAGAAAAATGACAACCATCGCGTGGCTCAATGTTGTTTCGATCGACTCCCATTACACAAAACCGTGTAGCGTGTAGTGTGTGTGTGTGCGTACAAATATCTGTCGGCTAATTAATAGAGCGGCTTGAGTTACTTCATTGAACCACCACCACCGTCAGTAATTCTGTTCAACTTGGTTCGCGTAATGAACCAAACTTCATAAATGATCATTATCAAATGAATTTAATCACTCGGGATCTTCAGCCATATAACAACTCACAGGATTGACTTAGCCTGTCACTGTATTAAAATGTAGGATTTCAAAATCAGAGATTTAATTACTAGTTGTTGCTCACTCGGAGGAGGGAGAGAATCCACAGAAAGATTTATTATCGGTGGTGGATGGATGGATGAATAACTCTTAAGATTTTTTTGGATGGTCCGTTGGTGGCTTTTTTGATCACGGTAGATATCTTTTGCTCGGCGCTATTTCTGTTTTTTTCTTCTAACAATGGCCAATCTACAAAGAAATTGGAGATGATAATAATATTTATTGTGAAATGAGTGAATGACCATAACAATGCTTGCACAAAAGGGATCCCTTATGTATCCAAATTTTTTTCGCTAGTAATTAAGCCAATGGAGGAGACTCATATAGTCAAATCGAATTTATTAGATGAACTGTGATGATCATTATATCACACACGGGATTTTCGTGATGGTTATCGAAACCAGTGAGATTTATTCATCTCACCTGATTTTTTTATATGGTCACGTGTATTCACTGATTCTGATCACCCATGATGATCATTAGCCTTTTTGTGTGCTCATGATTTGTAACACTATCTGTGATTTTGAAAAGAGATGGACGCGAAAAGAGCAGCTTGGTATTTTCTCAATCCATTATTACCCCAAATAAGTTTCGTTTATTTATCTTTGCTAGAACTGCGTGGAGAAGTGGATGCACAAAGGAAAAAGTATTTTTTGGACCAATGCAAACAGCATCGTCAGCCTTATTGAACCTCGTTAATTTATTGGATAACCCATAATTGGATAACATTTTTGTGGCATGACATGAGGAAACTTTATTGGATTAATAATACCCAGCATTACTCCCAAATACATTCCTGAGAAGAGCATATATAGCAGCGTGTTATCCCTGAGGGGGATTTTGCTGAGGAAGAAGAGAAGAAAAAAAAGTGTATCATACAGTCCAACTCTCATCATCCTTTTCGCTTCTCTTGCTGCTGATGATGATCATAATATTATTTTCGCTCGTGGGCACTTTGAGACTTTTGCTTCCTCTCCGCTACCACTAGCTACTTAAATTTCATCTGTCTTCGTCAGCATAATTTCAGCCTTGTGTCATTAATCCAATTTTCCGTATAAATCCGTTGGTTCATTCATCGTGATTTCACACTGAAGTCCCAAACATGGAATGTGAGGAATTATGTTGCTGTCGCGCTAACGCGCACTTTTTTTTGTGAAAGCGATATGGTCAAAAGATGAAGATAAAAAAAGGATATTTTTTTTGTACAGAATATATCTTTGTATCGTGGTTTCATTTTACAATGACCTGTACTTTACAAAAATCACCTTTGCTCTCATCTTTTGAGACCCCGTCATCATTTTCCTCTCTATCATAATTTCTTCTTGTCTGTCGATTTCATCAAGTCCATACGGCACAAGACGGTAGAAAGAAGAAAAAAAGTAATAATTTTGTTCCTCCCTCCTGCTGCTCACAAGGCTCTCTGAGATTTGCTTCTTTTTTATTGCTAATCATCAGCACAAGCATAAATAATATCCAGCAATGTGTTATTCATCAAATACGTAGTTCATCTTAGATATAAAATTACAGAAGTACAGGATAATCATGCAGAAAGGTCATCACACACAGGTCAACAGATTATCTCTTTCGGAACTTGGGATAGAAGCTTTTCAGGATATATGTTTTTTTCTCTCTCTAAATCTCTGTGATTATTAGTGTTCGTGTGAGGAGCACAAGACTCATTTGAAATGCATGCATGCATTAATAAATATCCACACATGGAGCATTAGAAATGCATATACACACAAGAAACGCGTGCTTGGCACCACGACCACGTAACGACGTGGCTTCAAACCACCAGCATCACGTACTCCGAAGAAGACCAACAAAAAAAGTAGGAGGAGTAGGTGATCATGTCATAATATGGAAAAGGAGTTGTTGGCTACAAGTCTTGGAAAATATATGAGAAATTTTCAGCGTGATTCTCAGAGTGCACGTACTTTTTTTTGTCTCTCTTCGTTTTTTCTGGAGCAGTAAGAAAAATTATTGGTGTGCTCTCTCTCTCTCCAGAAAAGATTTCGCTGTCACAACTCTGCTCTGGAATATAATGCGATGATCGGGGTATTTTTTTGTACTTCTGTCAAAACGCCGAACTCCTCCGACTGGCGGTGGGTGTGCTGGGAAAGATATAGAAGATGTATTTCCCCGTATCGTGAGGTTTCTGAAAAATTATAAATCAACGAGTACATATTTCTTACAGGAAGGAAGGAGTGGTGGTTGGATTGAAGTTGATATTTAAGACTTTCTGGAGTTTTGAAAGAAATTGTGTGCGTGAAATTGTGAATCACGACTTGAAAGATTCTTTTCGCTGATATATTCCTCCATCTGTGTAGAAAAATAGGTGGGAGTTGTACTCAATTTTGTGTTCAATAGCATCACGTCCCGTTCACCAATTTGGCTTGTTCCTTGGACAGATTTATAGATAATCATTACCGCATCGATACACACTTAATTGCACTTGATTCCAAAAATAGTTAAATAATTTGTAATCTGGGTCATTACACCTGCATCATTTGATTTTCGCCATCATAACTCATCCTCTCGCTAGAGTAAATATGTATCAGAAATAATTCTTTTTGCAGAAAGAATTTTCACAACTTCTTGGTAGCATGTTGCAAAGGGATTCCGATTCACAGAAAGGAGCTGTACAACATCGCCAGCCCCTGTCCCTCTGTATGCACCTGTCCAAAAATACAAAGTATATGTTTAATATTAACAGCCTGCATATCTATCCATCCGTATCATTATCAAAAATACGATACGATACATGCGTTTTTGTAGAGGACCATCATTAAGTTTTACATACCAAAAACCATCGCATTGAAAACAGGAGGCTGGCCACCACCGACTTACCGTCTGTGTATAACACTATACTACTTACCCTTTTTTTATATAGATTTCTTCAAAGATGAAGCATCTCTCTATGCTTGTTCTCTCCGAGGAGATAATTACAGAGACGCGTTCATTGGAATTTTTTGGTATAAAACTTGAATTTTTTTTATACCAGAATGAACGGGTAACACCCTCATTTTGTCTGGAAAATTATACACACACGTGAGTGTGCGAGTCATCATCATCATCCAGTTTTCTCGTTCAAGAAGTGAGATGAATATTAGTCGAGTTTTGTAGAATGTTTTCCTTCAAACCCTTTTTCATATTAACCTTATCACGTAATAATGATCATCGACTTTGGTTGGTGATCACATATTACACATTTTATCCATGTCTTATAACTTCCCTGCCTACCGACGGAATCGGTGGATCCTCCTTCTTTTGTGGATGATTAACGTGTTGTACTGTTGGGCAAGGAGGGAAGTATTGGAATTTTCAACAATCTTCTGATTGACGGTGGCGAATCGAAGAGGAATGTTTGGTGGGGTAGTGTATACAAACGAGATACATAATGTTTTTACCGTTGTATGTCCAAGTGTATAGCTGACATGGTTTGATGAGATAATTGCGAGAAAGAAGAAAAATTATGTAACAAAAAAATATGTAAATAGCGCCACGGTTATTTTTAGGATGTGATGGAATGCATTTTACCATTTAATTTCCTTTACATCAAGTTTCAAAAAAAACGATCACTTTTTCTCACACAGTTGCTTCTCCATCTTCCATTTCCAGCATAGCCCACAGGGATAGGCTGTCTGAAAAAAATCGATTTCATTCATGGAAAAAGGAAATCTTCACAGCAAGCCTTGTTTAAAACATTGCGAGAGTCATTCACTGCATAAATATACTTCCAGGTTTGTAAACAGTCTTCCAGCTATGGAACTCTTTACAAATTGCATCCGCCTCGTGTGTATGGTCTCTCCCTCCACTCATTTAATATTTTTCCCCTTTCGGCAAATTTATGCAAGTTGGCATAAAAGAGATAGAAGTACGCTATCTCTCTCTTTTCATATGCACTATTGTTCATTCAACTACTTTATCTCGACTTTTTTTCTACTGGATAAAAAAAAGTCCAGTTGGGCAGTTTATCCCGAGTTGGTCCGCTCTTTGAAGTGATTATAAATGAAGATAATACTTTTTATGGTGATTACATACATGATGGCGATATTAAACTTTTTTTTTGGCAAAATGCCTGTAATAATGTAAGACATTTTGTGTCGAAAAAGAGGGCTGTTTCTGGTAATTTTGAAAAGATGAGAGAATTCCAACACAAGCTTTACGACTAATTACAAGGAAACTTTTGGGAAATGACAGTATTTTGTCGTACATATGATATGAAATGGACTCTCTCTCTCTCTCTCTCTGGATAATAACCGTGAAAATGAAATGAAGTCTAGTAGTATAAGACCCCACGGAGCATTTTCGATTCTGGATTCATGCATAATTTCCCTCTAGGCGACAACCACATCACATCACCATCATCAAGAAAAAGAGGAGCAGTGCTAGTTTTAGGGCATATGCATCATCATTTTCATCTTCATCAAGGGAAAATGAGAAACCTCTATACTTGCTCTGGAAAGAGAAAGAGCAAACATATATATATAAAGCAATCTAATCTCAATAAAGGTTTTATGAATGAACCAAACATATATGAGTTCCAGCTAATGAAATCAACTTATTCCATTTTATTACATCATTCATATCTGACAGCCTATTTTTTCTCTACTGCGCACCCGAACCAAGGGTTATATGAAGAGAGCGAAATAAAATATTTTCTAATTTCTCCCAAAAGAATAATAAAAAACGGCCGGGGTTGACTGATGTGCCGTTTAACTACAAGATATTTGGAATACCAGAATACGAGCCTGGCTCGGCTTTTGTTTGAAATTCTACAAGATCCACACAAAACCATAACATATTATACCGGCCCGACAGCTTGTCTAGCAAGTTTAGCAGCCAGAAGCAGGAGCAAAATCATCATCCCTACTATAATCATGATCAGGAGCAGCTTTTTATATTTCCAGGCGAGGCTTAGGCCCAGTCTCTCATCATCATCTCACTCACTCTCTCACACACACACACACACACAAACGATGATGATGAAGAGAGAAAAAGTTATACAGTGTATGAAAGAGCCTGATAAAATATGTACATATTTTTATACTTGCATCCATTATAATCCAATATACTCACTCTTTCCTCTTCTCTCGGCTTCCTTCCCAAAAAGAGTATAGGAGAGAGAAGTTCCATATAGAAACCTTGTTGTAGAGACAGTAGGGGAAAAATACAAGCCAGAAAACGAGAGGAGGTGGCCAACATTCCTTATTGGCCTTAGGCTCACTCCGCATCGGCTTGGTAAGCCAAGGGAAAGGCGGAGTGAGATCGAGACAGAGCACGAACAACGAAACGACCGACGTACGGAAAGAACGACCGGTCGACTGACGATCATCATCATCATCATCATCCCCTGTAGAAATATCAATAAGCGAGTAGTGAACACTAACTTTTCAAATACGCAATGGGTAAAATATACATAAAAAAGTCCTTCTCTGAACTAGTCATCATCTGAGGACGATGATGTTATAAGAGCGCAATGAGCTGCTGAATAAACTTGCTACTTGACGATACCATACCGGTTTTTTCTGCCATCCTTACAGATCCTTCTCCAACCAAACAATCATGTAGACGTGTATTTTTGCACTGCCTTCATTTGCATAAAACTCCCTCTTTTTTAAAAGCCTCGTTCCCAAGTCTTTTTGGAAGATAATGGAGAGAGAGAGAGAGAGAGCTATTGTCGGATTTTTTTTTGAGAGAGATCGAGGTTTTTTCATCATGATGATCGTGAGTGGAGTATAGGAGCATGCAATCACGCATGAATTGATCAGATTTTGTAGTCGAGACTAAAAAGAGATAAAATAATATATTTTATACTACTGGTTGAGAAAAATTGTTGGAATAGAAAGGGAAAAGGTAGGATGAGGATCATGTCGAAATGTTGTTTATGATACGGGAGAAGATATTATTTTTCGTAACGATGATGTATGAGAGCATGGGGAAACACGCCTTTCGTGATGGTGGATTGTATGAAAGAAATAATAAAAAATTGAAGAAAGAAGCCGTGTGTAGTAGAGATGTTTTATTTGATAGACTATTTTTTTTTCATATGGGAGGGAAGAAGGCTAAAGAAAATGATGCGCTTTGGTAGCAGCGGTTTCTAATAATGAGGAAGTTGAGGGGGGATTTTTTAGTTGAAAGTTGATATTTTTAAAGGGAATTTGCGACAAAAGTGACAACCGCTTGGAGAGTTGAGAGCGCTCCTAAAAAAATGTTGAGAGTTAATTCGATTCGATTAATATTGACAATTTGATTAGAAGTTGTGGAAAAAATGTGAGACTAGCTGGTGGGGACGAAATCAATAAACACATATGTCAAAAATTTCCAATTTTCTTTAAAAAAAATTCACATTTTTTGACAAAATAATGTAGATCACCCCCTACCTACATGATTCGCCGGTGGGTTGTGACTTGTGAGTCTTCTCGTAAACATTTGGAGCAGCATCCTCCAGGCTAGGGTTATTCAGTTCATTGCTCTGAGAATTTCCATATTGCACGATAAATAAATTGTTTTATTTAATTACAATCCTCACGCACTTGATACACAGAGAATTTCCCGAATCATGAAAAATTTCACCCCTGTTATTACAATAAAATATGATTAAAACCCCACCCAACACGATTGACAAGTGACAAGTGCAAATTTTCCCTGTGAAAAATTGCGCATAATCGTTCTGTCTAGATGAGCGCAAATTACCATAAAGTCTCAAACTTACTGCCGATCGGTAGTGACTGATGAATTCTGTCAAAATAAATGGTAACTATAACTTGTTCACGAAAAAAAACCTGATCCCAACTACCTGACAAAAATTTCGCAGGTCTTTCCAAACAACTGACTATGACTACTATAGTAGTAGCACCTGGGAATTAATCATGAAATTCTTTAGTACATCATCATTGTGTCCGTCATTATAACATAGTAACACTTTTCAAAAAAAAATCCAAGTCGCCCCGGCGAGCTCATTTTTTTGTCTTGTAATAATCTTATGCATTCCACCCAAAAATCCAATTTCCATTTTTCTAAAAAGCATAAACAAGTGAGAGAAAATGAAAGAGCTGTCAGATGCCTTATCGCTGTTGAATGATGGACGTGGACAGAACAGTAGTGGTCGTGAAAGCTTATACATTAAATATACCTGTACATCAGGAACATCATCATGTTCTTTTATTACCTACCGGTCAGTGGCTGGTTAATATAATAATTTTTTTCTGTAGGTCCGACATTAAAATAGGCACTTGTACAAAATTATAATACCAATCCATAATTTTCTTTTTGTCGTGTGTCCATCATCCTTGATTTTTATATCTCAACCATCACACCACACCAGTCCCTTGTCTACTCAACATTTCCTGACGGCAGCAATCCAGTTTATAAGATAAATTAAAAATGGTTTACGACCTCAAATTTCAAGAAGAATAAATTTTTTTTTTCAAGGGATGGGAGTTTATGCAATAAATTTGTAAAAAGAAAATTTCCTCGTATTTATTGTTCGCCCATGTACGACAAACAAGCACCACCCACTCACCTTTTTTATACGTGGGTAACCGAACATGAAGTAGAATTTTTTATTTCAAAATAGCAAATTCTCTCCTCCTCGTTTTACAAGAGAACAAATTATTGTGTGAAATGCAAGAGGAAAAATTGACGGTTTGGGTAAACCTTGTGACAACTTTTTCATGTCGAAAGGAGAAAAAACGACTTGCATGTTACTTTTTTTTAGTGCGGGAATTTTGTTACACAAAGTTTCACGTCACGTCCCTCAAGATAGCATTAAAACGGTATAATTACGCTGATATGATATGTGCATAATTATCTGCGACTGCGTATAATATCCCAAGTGATGAAATGAAATATATACTCCAGATCATTGCAAAGTTAAACAATTTTTCCAGAGGAAAAGGAAGGAAACTCGAGTAGACCGCCTTCCCTCACTCATTGTTTACCTCCTTAAGGCTTTCCTTTTTAGTATACACATTTGACTTTAATTACGATAATGACCAAGTTGTGGGAAAATTGGCGAGAAATTTATCCTCTTTCTAAGGAAAACCTATATCACCATTGACGGCAGTGTGCCGTAAGGTGCGCACACGATAAATGAATATTTTTATTTTCGGAGGGTAAAAAAGTGTTAATTCGGAAAGCGTATTTATATTTCCGCTCATAATGCAATCTTTTTTTATTCCAATCGATCAAATTCCGGTGAAAAATACACGACAGGTGTTCCCAAAATAATACTCCCCATTGAGAATGATTTTGTTGAAAAATTCCAAAATCCTATACATACTTAAGTACTAAATTTGCATGAGCTCGCACACACACACACTCTCTCGCACTCGTTGATTATGACGGATTTGCGCATACGTTAATTAGGAAAGAGAACAATATACTTATACGCACTTGTGTGCACTACCTCAATTTCTCAGAGTAATCAAAGTAATACCTGCCCGTATTTAATAAATTGTTCTGCGTGAGTATCCCAACGTCGTCCCTCTCCCCGAGAAAAAAATCCTAGCGCAAACACACATTTGAACAAATTCTCAACATTAAAAGGGCTTATTATCCCTTGTATGCGTGCGTATGTGTGTGTGTGTGTGCTCACTCATTATCAAGAAGAGAGAAAAATCGCTGAGCTCTAGTTTCACTCACGTTATTATTACAGCTTACATTATTTTCCCGATACCTTGTCTCTTTTTCCTTCGTGGAAACATGAGGTGAAAAATAAGGAAAAAATTGAGTTGAGGTAGTAGTGGGAGCAAAAGAGCACCCAATCCAATGTCAGTCAAAGGAGTAGTCAGTCATAATATTCCTAGTGTGTGATGGCTTGCACACAGCAACACAAAGGGAGAACCTGTGTACGTACTAAATTCTCCTGCTTCTCTTATCCTGCTTCTTGAGGCAAGAAAAATTAAAAAAGCCCTCATATATTATATATATGACTGAATATTACTCTGAAATAAAAAATCTCACTTCTTGGGCTTTTGCTTAAAGCTCCGGTCTCCTCACACATATGCCAGAAGCGAACAACAGCTCAAGAGAACAACAGAAGGAGAGAGAGAGAGACCAAATCACTATCGATGTTCGTATACCTACGTGCAACAACACCAGTAGGCACTCACATTTTCCTCGTCTCAGTCGGCACACCGTTGTGGAGATCACTTGCTCAGAGTTTTTCACTCTGGTCCTTTTTTTCACTTTTTATCAAAGAATTCTTTGTCGGGATTGTCTTCGAGGAGGTTAATTTCACTAAAAGTTTCCCTCCTATAGATACATCGAAGAGCTGTTGTAATTTGCATTTTGCCTTTAAAAAAAAGGAAATGGTTGATGTGAACTAGATAGAGGAATAACTTAAAATAGCCAGTGGGTTGGTTTTTTGTGACAATGTCCACAAAGTCGTGGTCACTCGTATAACTGGACAGTGAGGATTTTGTTGACTTGAGAAAGGTGCATCCTTTCCCCCTGTTTTTTGCTTTGATTGTGTCCGTGTGAGCTATCAAGTTGTATCAACACAACCTTTGAGGGGACAAGGATAACTTTTTTTTTCTCTTGGAGAAAATTTTGTCTTTGTGAGGGTTTGTGGAAAGTGGTTTCGGACATGTGAAAGAGAATTTCACGCATGAGTGGTGAAACTGTTGAAGGGGATTGATTTTATAGAGGGTGCCTTGGAACGTGGGGAAAGTCAATATTTTATGTTGATTTTCCGATTTTTATATAAATAATCAACCATTTTTCGATTTGCCACGTGAACCCGATAAGTCATCTGAATGGTTCTCAATAATTCTTGGGATTCACCTGGGAGTGACGTCAAGTTCCACATCATCCCACCCAACTTTCATCATTATAACAATAACTTTCCGAAGATGATGGTAAGGCTTACATTTTTTTCTTCTGCATATTCTCAAATTGCATTTTATGTAAATCACCGTCGTTAATAACGAAAGTGTCAAAACATTGGAAATATTGGGAGAGCTCATGAAAGACAAAGTGGGCACTTGAGAGAGCCTTTATTCACACGTGTGGTGGTAAGTAGGATAATGAAGTGCCCTGTCGAAGGGAAATAAATAGGGTGTATAGTGGAAAGACGTCGGACTTTGTAATGGACATGTTGGGTTTATTACTTGAACATAAACCGACTGGATACATGAAAGGGGCAATATTACTCTTGACTTTTTATGGGCAATTAGGAACGAACAAGGGTGTGTTGTTGTATATCTTGTAGAGTGGCTGGTTTCTGGGAAGTGGATGTACTTGCGAGCTTTACCGCAAACTTTCCAATTTACATTTCAATTTTGAGTCCTGTTTGAAATTTGAAATTGAATAAAATCCTCGATTTTTTTCCAGTTGAAATCCTTTTCAAAGAGGGTTGTTTACAGAAACTCTTTGAAGTAGGCAAAATGGTTTTATAGAAAATGTTTCCATTCACACAATTAGCCAAATGGACTGATTTCACAGTGATTGTGAAACAAAATGATCCTTTGATATTTGTATAAACAACGGATTAGAGGGGCATCTTTGTAATCCAAGGGTTTTTTTTTGATGGGATGGATATTTTTGAGCAGAGATGTGATCCATTTCATCATTTAGATTATTGAGCTATTGTGTAAGGATTTGGGAAAAGATTAGAATGGGATTTGTTTTTGAATTTTGTTTCTATTTGCTAATGTGACGGTTTTCATTCTTTGAAGAGTGGTTCATTTTTCAATTGCTTCGGGCACCTGTTCCAGGAATGTGTAGCGAGCTGTGATACTTTTATTTGAAATTTATTTTGATAATTGAGTTGTCCTCGATCATTTTACGTGGGGAGGGTAAGGGTTTGAGCATTGAGCATCTTTTTTGGTTGGAGGTAATATTGTTGAGTAGAACGTTTCGTTTTTGATTGATTGGACTGATTTTAATGTGTTTTCAGAAAGTATTTATACTGTTTTGCGTAGTTTGTTGAAAAGGAAATGGTTCATAAGCTGACTGTTTTAATGTAAAAATGTCTTGAGACACATTGTTGAAGCAAAGTTCGACGTTTGTTGATATTATTTATAATATTAAACTGATGGTAGCTTGTGATAGATTCCTGCGATGCTTCATCTCTGATAGACATGATATGACTATCAAATACAAATGCAGATGCCAATCAATATCACACAAAAATTCTACGTAATCACAAATTCTTATATAGCACATATTCAGAGATAGTTTAATGTTTGCTTAAAATTGGCGTAATTTTTATTACAAGAAAGTGGGTTGCTCGAAACTAACAAATCATGTTTGAAACAATATTTCTACACTATTTGTTTGTTTATTGTGTAGTTCAATGATTTAAGGAAGCTGTTTTTCAAAACTACATATTTGAAAAAAATATCGGTACGGTAGAAAATAAGGGTCATACGTAAAATTCATTTTTACGATGATAATTCCGAATGCTTAGTTTGACGCCATTTATTTGTATATCTAAAATTAAAATAATAACGTACCACGGTAGATTGCTCAGATACTATGGTGGATTATGCAACATTGTAGTATATCATGTCATAAAATCCGATCCGATTTATCACAAAATCACAAACACAGTTAATGTGACGAAACTAACATGTTTTTATGAAGAAAACGAAAAATGACATGCTCTCTGACAAATACATTTGCTAGTTTGAAGGAAGTAAAAATGACGTAAATTCCATTCAATCATTATCTCATAAATTGCCTGCTTTCACAACAAATTCATAAGTTCAGCCATTCATTTTGGTAATTATTGGCGGAGAAAGCAAGTATAAGCTTTGGATAACAATGTTACACTTTTCTCTTGCAAAACTCCATGCAATGGAAAATGTAATGATTCCAATAATGTTAATTAACCACATATCAGTAACCAGTTAGCTCTATTAAATATCTTATATACGTATTTGGAAACTTTTTTGTTGGCGAGAGAAAACATTTGCTTGCTTGCTACTAATGAATATTTAAATAATATTTACTTGCCTTTTTTAATGTATTGTTAAGTGCGATTAAGTGTGCGTTTCCTTATACAAAACTATATTTAAGAAAATAACAATTTCAAAAATCCCTACACTCACTATTTTTGCATTAAAATATCTCAGAGGTTGACATTAAAACATAGTAGAAGTCAATTGATTTGTACTAATGCTGACAGTTTTTAAATGTTTTTTGTGCAATAGCAGTCTTCGACGCTATTTGGATTTATATCGAAAATTAATGAAACTTCACCCAGATATAGATGAATTGGTAATAGACAATGCAAAATATTAGTATCACAGTAGCCTCAAGATGATGTTACAGAAATGTTTCACATAAAAACGTAATTTTTTGTTGGCGAGAGAAAACATTTGCTTGCTTGCTACTAATGAATATTTAAATAATATTTAATTGCTTTTTTTCATGTATTGTGAAGTAACATTAAGAAAGACTGCGTTTCCTGTTACAAAACTATATTTAAGAAAACAATAATTTCAAAAATCCCTACACTCACTATTATCGCATTAAAATATCTCAGAGGTTGACATCAAAACCTATAGTAGAGGTCAATTGATTTGTGCAATAGCAGTCTTCGACGCTATTTGGATTTATATCGAAAATTAATGAGACCTCACCCAGATATAGATGAATTGGTAATAGACAATGCAAAATATTAGTATCACAGTAGCCTCAAGATGATGTTACAGAAATGTTTCACATAAAAACGTAATACCGATATGCATTCCAACAAATTCCTCTAGCTGCATTGAAGTTTGAACGATGTTACAAATAATGTATCAACCAGTTATCACGGTCAGTACACATTAATTAAAAATATATTAAAAATTTTAAAAAATATAAATGCATTGACGCCATTTGTTTTTTATATACAAAAAACATTAAACTCCAGTCCATATAGATTGCAGAGCAATGTCTATTGATGATCAAAAGTTAAATACAGTAAAGCGTAACAATTGCAAATCATATTTAAAACATCCTCCACATCCAACAAACAACTATCCCAGAAAATTCTCATAATAACCCTACCTAAAAACAATCATCACTCACAGAAATGATCACATAAAACTATTTTTTCTCCCTTCCTCACACATTCAAAGAACTAGAGACACCCAACTGTGCTTTGATAAAGTTTGAAAACCCATATCATACGGATCTCTTCACATTTCTTTTCTGTCTCCATCCCCGACACTTGCTACAAAAAAAGTCCATATGTGATTAAAATCTCCGTGATTTATCCGTACATTCGTTTGAAGTTAAATTGTAACAATGTTTGAAATGTAATCCATTACTCATTAGGCAAATGAGTTTTCTGTTCCGTTTTTTATCCTCATCATTTCTCCGTCCATCAAGGTAACGAAAATACGGGAGATGATGAAGAGAAAAAAACGAGAATCTGAGGTAGCGTGAAAATTCCCCTTTGTGATGCGCTCAGTCACAGTTATGGGTTATAAATCATTTTACTTGTGATATACACGATTCAAGAAAGAATCCCAGCAGGAGACCAAAGTCTTTTTGTGCTAAACTGCATTGTGATCTAATAACGTTTTTGTTGTCATTCTCGCTAAGATTTATTATTTCGCAGTTATTCACGATTGCATTATGGGTGGATAAAGGAACGGTGCTGTAGACAGGATAGATCACGAGAGGTGCCGTTTGTGCATAACCGTGTGCAGTTCCCACACAGAAAGGTGCTAGACAACAGATTATTGATCCGTCTTTCACCACCAGTCCATGTAGTCGCCATGAGATGAGTTTATTCGAGAGGTGCCGTTTGTGCATAACCGTGTGCAGTTCCCACACAGAAAGGTGCTAGACAACAGATTATTGATCCGTCTTTCACCACCAGTCCATGTAGTCGCCATGCGATGAGTTTATTCCAAGTATTGCACACAAGGGTCAAAATATAGAAACTGTTTTCAACCCTTTTCTTCTTCTCAAGATTCCACAAAAATCCTTTTAATCAGAAAAAGGCAGTCTGGAATCACAATAGTATTTTGTAGCGCACACAGACACACGTGCCCCTGCTGAGATGATGATTATTATTTGAAGAAAAAAAAACGAATCCTGACTGAGAAAAACTGTGGATCCTAAGTCGAGACTTTANTGAAGAAAAAAAAACGAATCCTGACTGAGAAAAACTGTGGATCCTAAGTCGAGACTTTATATAGCTGGCATTTTTATACACAATTATGTCATTCTTGTCTTGATACCTTTCAACAACAAGCTTAAGAGATGAAATGGCTGCGGAGTCAAGCTACTTTCCAAACAGAAAAAAAAAGTATTCCTTTTAGCATTTAAATTAGCAAAGGGATTGTTGAGGAATTTGTAATTGAACAGGGTTACCATAAATTAGACTCGAAGAATTTGATGATGGGCATGGTAAAAGTAAACAGTGCTCATTGTTATAAACGCAAGACGTTGTCGTCACGTACACTACACAATGAATTAGTTCCGGTGTGGTTTTTATGAACAATTTTAGTAGTAAGTTGTAATTTGAGCGTGTGTGTACACTGAATTCTGTTCTACGTTCCATTTTTGGATTGTTTAGGGATGTTTTTTGTTGGTAGGGGTAGCGAAAAGGTATAAAATGTCGCTGTGGGCACTCTTTTTGTCGTGGTTTTAATAATGATGTCGTGTGGGTATTGATGGTTGTGGCAAAAAATACCTGGAATGGCCGGACATTGACTTGGTTGGGGTGAAGTGGGAGAATTGAGGATGAGTTTGTTAATTAATTTTTAATTGGGGGAATTGGTAGGTGTGAGTTTGATCTAGGTACACAAGTGCGTAGTTTTGGGCTGATTTAGGTGGCGGTATGTTAATTTAGTGTAGGTTAACAATAATATAACAGGATAGGTACGTGTGTGCTTGTTAAATATGCTACTTAATTTAAACCAAGATAAGTAAAAAGTATTGCTTCCAACAAAGTTTGTCCTGCGATATGGAAGCCACCTCCCCAAAAATCAAGCGACTTTCTGTAAAAACTTAAACAAATTTTAGTAGTCCATGATAAAAGCTTCCAAAGAAAGGGGTAATGTGCATGATTAAGCGTCCGATAGCGCTGAAAACGCCTGCAATATTAATTCCCCATGATGATTGACACCACAATGAAATTGACGACAACGACGACACTCGCCACAACCCTCATGAAACAGTTAGTAGCGACATCCACTCGCCGAGATGGCCAAGTCTGGTGTTCAATTTCATACCCCAATACTGCACAGATTGAAACCCCTCGGATGTCTTTCTTGACTTACTTCCTCATACATGAAAAGTTGCAGTTTGCCGAGATAGATGGAGAAAGTGAAGAGCATCGCGCCACTCGCTGTCGTACAAATAGGCACACAGTATCCACATCCCAAAAAATGAAACGAACCCCTATCCATTCCTGTTAAAATCTCTCTGTCTCTGTTCGATTCTCGGGAAGGAGCCATATATACTTGAATCATCTCCACCCATATACTTGAGAGAGGGTTTTTATTTCTTTTATCACCCGATGCAAAAATAGATTGCCTAACAATAATTACATACTGATATTTCGATGTAATTACTATCCGTTCCGTACTTGAAATCCTTTTTCTCAACGATATCTTCGGTAGAAAAAGGTATTTCCCATGAAATCTCTCCTTTTTCGTATCATATGGTTCATATCACACCTGCTGTTATCTCGTGGACCTCTCTTTCTTCTTCTTACCCGTATCATTTTCTTGATGAACTTGACCCGAAAATTTCTCTAATTCAGTCTAAATAACATAATTGCGTTTACAAAAAATTAACAATCCCATTTTTTCACTGATTTTACAACGCAATTTTTGCCCTTAAAGTCTGAAAACCATTTAGGTAGAAAAATGTTTTCCAATCAAGTATATATCAAAAACCAAGCAAGCTCCATCTCTCCAAGACTCTTAACTAAAATTTTCGATCCATGTTGGTTTTCTGGTCGTGCATACGTGTTCGTTATCAAGACAGAAAAAAACTCTCGTATATATCGATGTGTGCATGTTAGAAATCTTCAGACACACGCATCCACACGGTTGGGCCGGAGTAGTGTTTTTGGTAGGTGCTACAGGATTGCATGGATGATCGGACCTTCGAAAAAAAAACTTCTCTCACTCTCTCTAATGAAACCTAATTATATGGTTTAATTGCTCAGGTATGTTGTCCAAGGAAGAAAAGGCGAGATGATGGAGAAGGGAAAAAAAGTATCGTGTTTGTGCCCATGTGTTAATAAAAAGGGATAGTGGAAATTACTAGGATCATGGTTCTTATATATATTTTCTTGAAAAGACAGAGGCTCCGGGACGATGGAGGATCGTTGTGATACTGATGATGAGGGTGTTTTTGGTATAGCCAGTTGTTCCCCAAAAACCTCTGCATATCATTATGAAATTAGTGGTGGGTATAAAAATTGATAAGGAATTCTCATCGTCGCCGTGTTCTGCTGAGCGGTAACGTTTCTTCATTTTTACGACTTTTGCTCAATCTCGTGTAGAAGAAAGGGAGGATGTGTAAATATCATCAAAGTTGACATAGCGGTAAAATGAGAAAACTAATCAAAAGCTATCACACATGACCCGATTGATAAAAAGGATTGATATCTTAGACAGATAATTAAAACAAGGAGTCTCGGTGTGCCCCAAAAAGATACTAGCGTGTGTATATCTGTGAGTATCACCTCATTATCACGTTACATTATTCAAGTTTAATTAAACGAGCGCAATTGTTGATTCTCACCACCACCACCACAACATTCCAAAGGAACGTGTAAATAAAAAGTGTTGGCAACCGAAACTAAAACCGCAGAGAGAGGACTGATATGAATCTTCCTTCTATTTCGATATAAAGCAATTAGCATCGCATTTCACACCACAATGCATTCACATGATGGGCTAGAAAAATACCATTGCATAGTCACTACTTCCCTGTTATCCGGAAAAGCCGGATCAAATTGACAAAATAACACATATTCCCATTGTTTCATTGTTGAGCTTTGTCAAGTGACCAAGAGTTGAGAGAATCCGAGTGATTTATGAAATACTTTAGACCGACAAACGGGCTTTCGTATGTATACGGTTTTAATTACGAGAAAAAGGCGACTTTTTAAAAAATAATTTATGCAAATTGAAATGATGATCACTTTGTAAAGTCATATAGAGTCGGCTTGTGCTCTGCTACTCGTTCATACGTAATGTGTACATGCTGCCGTATTTAAACAATTCACGTACACACGTTTAGTTTTTTCGCTGTCATTTGACTTTTGAAATGGTCAGTTGCTTACTCATCTTCATATCATCGTAATCACACATAGTGCTTCGGCTACTTTTCTTTTTTTTCTCGGGATTGAGAGTTGATGTGCGACTGTCAGAGAACCTGACATGTTGCGTATTATACGTTTTTACTCGGAGAGTTTCATCTGTCATGAAGAAGATGAGTAAACGAGTGGGAATGAGAGAAATGGTAATTCATCATCAAGATGTATTAATGGAGGTGGATGCACTTACAGAAAAAAATAATTGGGTTTTGTTTCTTCAAATGGGATTTTTTCAAGGGTGCGGGTGGCAGCAGGGCAGAGAGTACCTAATCTCACTCTCTTCTGGAATGCGAGGTAATAATTACTGTACCATATTGGATGCTCAGAGAGGGAGGGAGACTTAAGGTACATTTTTTTATTTAAAAAGTCTGGATACCCTTAGTAAAATCTCATCTTAGGAATCTGCATGCATTAAGCATGACAGAGATAATCATGCATCGTTTACGAGCAAAAAAAGAAGAGTATGTAGATATATGACAGTTGCAATGTACGAAAAACTTTGCGTATGATTGATTAACTTTTTTGTATGCATCAATTCTCTTTGGAGAAAAAATCAAACACCGCTGCATCTCTGATTGAGCTTAAAAGAGTCGCCTTATAAGTGGTGGCACACGACGATGACGACGGATCTAAACTGTATGATGTCCATGTATGTGTGCATAATAAACTCGAATTGACAATGGTATTAAATTAAACCGCGTTTCTAATTAGCATTCGAGTAGCGTGCGCTCATTTAAGGATGTTTGACTCTTGTAATGTAATACCCAAGGACAGAAAATTGATGGGGAGATAGCACGAAATAATATTCAGTGTTTTTTATGACTTCATCACATTTCCACATTTTGAATCAATTTTGAGAACCTGTCCCGGAAAAACTGAGTGAATAACAAAAAAGTCTGTTAATGAAGTCGCGAAAAAACAAAAAGCACAAGAGGGTGAAAGTTGTTTTAGTGATCATAATAATAATCATATCTCTCTTGTTTCTCGCGTGTTGAATAAAGCGGATATTAACTTGTCACACAAGAGTACTCGTGTTTTTATGGTGTTGTGTGAAAACTCGTCCTATTCGAGAAAACGTCTACTCCAGAGAGAGAGGTAGGTGCGACGACGAAGAAACAAAAGCATGTAACATTATTTCTCACACAGACATTCCACCTCATTCCAGTATGCTAAATAGTTATTTGTGTATGCATTCGATTTATGCAAATCGTGTGTGATTTCAATTACACTAGCGTGTGCGTTTGGACGTATATGGGCAAAATATTTAGTGTGCTTGTGTAATCTACCTGAAAAATCACATTATTCGCAATTCGATTTGCTCCACTTGAGTACGGATCGATTTGAGAGAGGAGAGAAGAAGAAAAATGAGAAAAATTTGAAAAACTTTATACTCAACCCATCATACTTTTTTCCCCTTATTTCACCCCCTGTTATCAACAGATATTATAAAAAAATGTTGTTGGTTGCCCACTATGTAATCAAACTCATCCAGACTCACATTAAATCAAGTTAATGCTCAGCCAGCGTAACCGTTCCGTGATAAACGTGAAATAATCCTTGTTGTACCATATTACCCACCTGAACATTCTTTCTGATGTAAATAAACAAAAGGGTACACACATTTCCCAAAAACCCCTTCTCAGAATATTTGAGTGTAATCATGATCTTGTTTTGAAGGAATTAACAAAAAAAAACGATGAAGGAATTATTATTTCCTAACATTCTCGGCACTCTCTTGGCAATGCGCTGACAACGAGCCGATAGTTGTTCGGCGAGTGGTTCTTGGGATATAATCTTTACAAAACAATACAACAAGAGCAGGAGCAACACAGTTTTCAAACATGATGATGATCATCCAATCTGGTTTTTTTCTTTCCTTCAGAGAGAGAGAGAGAGGTGGACTCAAACTTGACTTGTAGTAAGACTGGTCATCAGCATCATCAAGCAGGCATTTGTATTATTATTAGTATGTAAAAACCTTGATTATGATGATGGGCAAACGGGAAGGTGGTGGTGGTGGTG
>JAHZNA010000830.1:5911-56765 GCA_027743935.1 Sinodicranocentrus sp. ZH6 | reverse complement strand
CTAAATTAAACACGGTTTTTCATCAAAAGGTTTTCTATTGTTTCACAAATTACCAAACCAAAAATACTTCCTCCAATTTACCAGTCTTTCACTTTGTCTAGCATTTCATGGTGCCTTGTCATATTTTAAAACTCCAGCTTGATGTCATAATTCATTTCAGCCTAAGTAATAATTGTTTGTACACTCTCCCAAAAGAATGCTAGAAAATAGACATCAACTCTCGACTAACGTGACTGCCACAAAAGAAGGAGAGCAAACTACAAACCAGCTGGAACAAATCTGTGAAATCCATTCTATTTTCCACTGTACTTAATGTCCCAGCAGGAGGTTGATTTTCGAGTTTAATGTTAATAAGGTCCTGGAAGGGGGTCCTCAAATCCACCGTATACTTAACCTTTGAATGTTTAAAAGTCAAGGGGCATATAAACTCCTCTACTATGTTTGCTTCATCTCCAAAATAGAGTTTTTACTGTTTCAGCACACTCACAAAATCCTCACTAACTCACGCTTCAGCGCAGTCAAGTTCCCATCTCTGGCCGACAGATATTTGTCAGTCATTCATTCATTTCACGCTTATTGTCGGCACTATCCTTCTGCACTGCATTGCTTTAATAATAATCTCAATCATGGCACAGCAGTCCTCCAACTGAGTTAAATTGGACGAACCCACTACACACATCTCCCTCGACTTACCAACCCGTCCTGGGTTTGTCCAGCTCAGTTGATGCAAGACAAAAGGGGTACGAAAACTGTTGTATTCTAAACGAAACACTACACGACATGCCAGCAGATACTTACCAACTTCATGCTTGCCTTCACTTCCTAAAATCATGAATAAATACATACATCATCAAAATGAGTGGGCCCAGCCCACTGAAAGCTTGACTTGGTCCAGGAGGGAAAACGCTGTAAATTTATTCCAAATCTTTACATCTATCTCCTCTAAATATCACCAATTTCATCAATGCTATAAGCTTCTATGAGATGTTCAACTTGTCTTTCTTGTGGAAGAGAGTAGAGGAGTTAAAGAAAGTGTTTCGGTTTTGGTTAGAGATTTCAGCTTTCCCAGTGCTTTCAAGCAAATAAAACCAGTCATCTTCTCTCTTCATTATCCACGATAAATATTCTAAACGTTTGCAAAGTCGGAGAACCCCAAGTTGCATGTTAAATATGATGAAGAGCCAAGGAATATTAATGTACAGCTTGGAGAGTCTCCTTCGACCCAAACGAGATGAAGGAATGAATGAGTGAACGAAAGGGAAATGAAACACTTTGATATCCAGCAGTTTATTTGCATAACAATCTAACTCAATTGTCATTGTCACCCACCCATAAGGCAATGCAATGTGTTATTCCGTGTTTGCAGCGTTTTACTCCTTTTCAAAGGCTCTGCGGGTAAGTCATCCACTTGCATGAGGAAAGGTCTTTGGTGCAATTCCAGATGGTCATAGTGTAAAGCTTAGGCTTTTCCACATGATACAATTTTGCTTATACGAATGGGTTTATTATGTGTCTATATTGAATTTTGGGATCAGTCTTTTACAGTATACTACTTTTATATGATTATTATCCCATCCTTTTGACCGGTTTGGGGCGCTTGTGTTAAAATGTTTTTGACACAGCGGGGCGTCTTGGGATTTTGGTCTTGCTTAAAACGAGCCACCTCTTCCTTCCCAATAATTCACGCCCGAGTAGATATAAACATTCGTTTTGTCCATAAGTAACAAAACTGTTCTAGAAATATGACAAACTTTCATCACTATGAGCTAACTCTGACTTTTTCCAGTAAATGAATGGTTACAGCATAACACCGATTTTGTATCTTTTCCTGCTACACTTTAATCATTTTCCTCTAAAAGCTACAACGTGAGAAGGCATCATCATGATCATAATCATTTACATCCAGCACGCGAGTGGGAATATTTTTTGCTGGATTATTTTATTTCGAAGCAGAACGTAAACGAAAATACATCAGAGTTTTTTTGTAAATATGCAAAGTGAGTGTATAAAATGGAAAAGGGTGTTTTCCAATTCACACATGAATGGTTCCCAGCAGCATATTGTATACTCCTGTCGCGAAAGAAGAGCGAGAGGATCATGAAGTTATAAATGAGCTAGTGACGACGTTTTCAATACTCAGCTAACCAATCCCAGTTTAGTTTATTGCTGCCCATTCACTTAAACGGAAGATTGGAGAGGAGCAAAAGTTTTTTTTCTTTTTCCCATGTTTGTTTTGCTTCCAACCATGGAGTGAAGATTGACTGGGAGCAGCATTCTGTTTGAATTTCATAGTAACATGTTATTCAAAAAATGGTAAAGCGGAAGAAGAGCTGTTTCGTTTTGTGGATGGGAAGTAGTAGTATATTTTAAATGTTACATAAACGGCAGTCTTAGGTAATGTGGATGCATGCAAAGCAGAGTCGAAAGTGAAATGTGGCGGATTTTCCGGTTTTAACTCACACACGCAGAGACTCTACTTCCATTAAATATCCATATCATGACGTGTGGAACGGAGCCATGAACTTAGCGCATAAATATTACCAAATAAGTTCTTTCCCGAAGAAGTGATAGGGATTTCTGCTTACTGAATAGCAATTTAGTTCGATTCAATGTGGGTGAATTTCTGGTACTTTTTTCTTCTTCAAAAGTGTGTGGATGCATCATGCCAGCGTGAGCACCACACACATGCATGAATTCATGGGTGCTTTAGCCGGAATTTCGGAATCCAACGTATAAATTTCAACGCACGTTTTCTGAGCCATGTTAACCGAGTGAAATTGTCCGTGATGATGACGAAGGCCACTATTAGCTTGTCAAAAAGCCAGAAACGGAGTAAATGTAACACATTGGTCAATGTCCAGAGACCATAATTTCATGAGTGGAAATGCCTGCCTGCCGCCATCGTCTTCGCGGGTGGACTATGGCAAGTATACAAGTCCATTTTCATATCGACAGGAGCAACATGAAAACTCAAGTAAGCACGAACCAAACGACACAAGCTGACTTATGGCAAATTCCTGGCTCAGCAAAATCCCGATATTTCATGAGTTCTTGACATATGGTCATTTGCTGGTCAATAATAACGCTCACCCTTGGAAGCATACCAGCAACCAGGGCACATTAGCTGGACAGCATGCTATTCCAAAACATAAGGACCTATCAGTCGCTCACAACATAAACATTAGTCATATATGGCCACACCACTCATTCCAATCGGAAACTCGAGGTTAGCATAAAAGTGGACCTTTTTAAAACTACTGAAACTTGAAGCTAACATGAACCTTTCTTATTAGGAATTAAGCAGAGGGGATATTACATATGAGACAGACGAGTCAAAGGTGATAATTATCTAAAACAAGTCCATTTCATCTTTAATTGCTAGTCTTGCAATTTCCTTCATGCTCATTCACTACATTTTGTATAATATGTTTCGCTATTCTCCCTATTTCTACCTCTGCTAGAAAAAAACATTGAATTTATAAGAAAGAGTTTGTATCACAATTCATATAGCTACAAGGTTACTGCGAAGAACATTTTTTTATATCTCCTCACGAAATCAAGCCATAAATTCACCAAGTGTAACTGCCCATTTCGTTAGTTTCTTGATTTTGCTCCTTCTTCACAAAAACATTCATTGAAACACCTTCTCATTCTCACCGAAAATAAATCGAGAGAACAAAAGATGCAAAACAGTACACAACCCGCTCACATAAATTCAAATCCTTATTTCTAGCTTCAATTGTGATAATAACACTAGCAAATGTACTTTTTCATTTTCAATTTATTGACAGAGGGAAAGAAAAAAGAGCTGTTTTGTTCTGGCAGTAGGTAGTGCTTTGTTTAGACTTTGTAAACGTTTCTCTGGAGCCGGAGAGAAGAGATTTCTGGTGATAAACTGTGAATGAATGTTTCTCTTTACGCTACGCTCAACACCAGGGAAAGAACCCCTGAAGCAGCAGTGCTAATGTAGTATACTTGAGTAAAACACATGCATCAAGACATGTTTCCTCTCCTCGTCATTATCAGCGCTATTGTAATTGTTAGGTTTATGACATGACGGCTCTCTGCTCCAGCAGCTATGCTATTTGCAGCAATAAAATTGTAACCTCTGCCTCTTGGCACAACATTTGCACCACCGGCTAGAATAAATATGCAGGATTCGTTTACAACTTGGAGTAGGTATGTATATATTCGATTTTTTTCCAGGATACAGGGTAAAGTTACCTGTTCAATGAATCATCGTTCTGCATGGAAAGGAGGAAGGATAAAGAGAAAAAATATAATGATCATAGGCACGACATGTTCGTAAAGCATATATACACTCGTAAAAAAGAGATCTTCCCTCACCCCTACCACTATATCACACATCACACTCGAGTAATGAATTGGAGGAAAGTGTTCTCGAGAAAAGTATAAATGAATAGATGTGGAATACATCAAAACAAGAAGGGAGATGGAAACGCAAGATCTCACAGCAATATGAGATACTACGCACTGCACACACACATCCAATCCCCAGTTTTATTCCTTGCTGGCTCTGCCATTGCTTTGGAAATATGAGAAGTGAACAGATAGCATCTTCCTGTGAAGATGATGGGATCCCATTTTCTAGTGATAATTTGATATGATATGAGCATGACACGACAGTGACAGAGGGAATTGCCATAAAAACATTTCCACAAACGAACCAAAAAACGGCAAAAGAGTGGTTCAAGTGGATAAGGACAACGGTGACATGATGGAAATGTTTTCAGATGACAGTCTAACAACCCACAAGAACAAAAGGTTAGGTTACACATATATCGGGTGAAGGACAGACAAAAGACAGAAATAACAATGTTGTGAGAAGTTATATCCAGGCAGGAAACCAAAAGACAATAAAATACCCTTGGATAAGCAAGAGAAAAAATGTCCTTATGGCAATCAGTGCTTCACGTGGTGTAGTATTTTTTCTCTTCTACATGGTTGTGACATCCAACCCACATCTATTATTTACAGGAGCAGCACAATTCTAAAAAAACATAACTGGAAAAGCTTCAAAGTAAAGAAAGTCTTTTAGATTTTGCGTAGACACGGAAGAGAGGAACAGAAAGTGCTTACAACCAAAGAAAATGACAGCTATAGCGTCAGTTTCAAATATCTCTGGGAAAAGCTTTCTTTACTTTACACAAATAGTCCAATGATGATTATCATCGGGATCATTGTGCTTGATCGTTATACGTTCTGAGAGATGGGAATGCTGAGTTATTATTATTTGATGGGCATGATGATTGACTTAATGATAGGATTCCCATTTCAATTCCCACTCTGATACGGATTTTTCTCTTTTCTCCAACAAATTTGCACTTAGCGTTCTTTTAGTGGAATAGCAATATCCATAGACATTAAAATGATGTCCGTGTTTGATACATTTACTACAATTCGGTATTTACCATGCTTTTCCTTGATATCACAGGAGCTACTTAAACCAAGTCTCAAAACAGGGTAAACATTTCCGTAAATCTGTGAACGCATGGATTAGTACAGAAGCATTTATAGAGGAGCCGAAATGGTAGTCGCCATCATTCCTAATAGACTACACGGCTCGGTGTTTATAATTTTTTGTTTGTTTTGTACATTTACTATATTTTCCCTAATGGCTTTATTAGTTTGAAACATCTAAATATGTGGGAACACGAGATCAAAGCTTGTTTTGTCTTCGAGTTGGTTTGATTGCCGGCTCGAAAATGAATTTCAAGGCGTCAGCCAACTCATGGGATAAACCACCAGCACACGGTATTCTGAAATGAAAAACACATGAATGATCTCTGACTGCCGGAATATTTTTTCCTCTTTTTCTTCTCGTCAGTTCCAACTTTACAAAGATTTGTTGATGGTGTTGGTGTTAGCCCTTTATTACGAGGAAACTTGTACATTTTAAAATAGCAGAGACCCATAAAAGTTCCTTTTTTGACGTTTTTTACTAGATCATTACGAAGACGAAAGGGTTTTTTTCACGTCTGCGACTACAGTTATTCATGGGAAATATATTATACTCTAGCCATGCCCACTTTATGCCACTATTGTACGTATTTAAGGACAAGTTTATTGTATCAATAGATATTCCATAAGCCAACATGAGACTTTTTTCAAGCGTTGACATTGTACCAGCAGTCCCAGACCTAGAATAAAAGAGCGTACTCCCTTTTTATATCTTTATTTAAGTTCATTCCCCAAACAACATTATAGTAGTATCGCTCTAAAAAAATAAGTTACTTTTTTTCAAAAGTCACTTTTTCAACAGTGGATTTTCGTTTTTTCCTTTGGCTCAACTCTTCTCCTCTCTACTTCTTCTTTAACTGAATAATATCTGTCTAAACCATCATCATGAAGCCACATCATCGAGAAAAGGGACAAAAAAGGGGCGCAGAGAAGTAAAATTGGTATAATACACATATCCCCATATACTTTTCTATTCTTTGGTGTCCTCGTATCTGAAAACTTTTTTTCATTGTCATTATTAAAAGCCTTTTCTCTGTGCAATATGCAGTACTAATGCTTCCCAAGTATAAATTAAGTTGAACTACGACAGTCTAACGCACTTGTGCGATTGTTGCTTGGCTTTTATAGCTTCAACCAACAAAGTAAGTCAAACTCGACAAAACGGTCAAAGTTAAGCTATATAGGGGAAACGTGTGCGTATTAAAATAATATTATGTACCCTTAAAAAGACTTCAGAGCTGAGAGGAAAAAGGTTCTAGTTCAATGAAATACTCTGCAAGTGATGATAGGAAAAGCTGAGAGAAAAACTCTCTAGTAGCATTTGTGAGTGAGCAAAGAAGGTGCTGGGAGCGTTGACGAAAATCTGTGGAAAACGGAACAAGATGAAGGTTCACTTCCACCCTTGCGGTATTGCATACAATACCTATACAGCCTCCTTCACTTCACGATCATACTTGAACTGTTGACGGAGGAAAGTACCAGTGCAAAAAAGTATGGAAGGAAGTTAAAGGGTATAACGTTCATATATTTCGTTCAACTCACTTTCTTTTATTATTATAATACATATATGCCAAAGAGATTAAGCCAGTGTAAGATTTTCGGCTTAAAGTTGCATACCCATATTTAGGAATGTACCAGTTTTTTTCATTTATTATCGAGTCACTGCCGCGACGGGGAACTTCTTCGCTATCATTCTATATTCCATATACATTCGCATTAATTCAGTCACGCATTGTTCCATTATCATTATTATATAATTTTTGGAAGGACAACAATAACGCGTCACTGGGCTTGCTGAAAAGGCAAGATTTTTAAACATGGGAGCAACACGCCCTTTCTTTTTTTCACGGTATGTTGTAATTCCACATGGGTGTATGTGGCAGATGGAAGGAATAAAGTACGAGATGCATACGATGATGATGTGCCGAAGTCTGAAGCGAGAAGGCAAGGAAATAAGGACCCCTGACCTCATCAATTTGACACGATCCAACCTCCGTCTCTAATCGTATTTTCACGCTTGAATCCTACAAGCCTCTCAACCTTTTTGCCCTCTCTTCCTTACGTGAGCACTGATATCAATAAAAAGGATAACTTTGGTTTGGTCTGTATGGGATGTGAAGAATGTTTTTAAAAAAAGCTATATCTTGTTTCTGGAGAGGCGAAACCATTCCTGTTGCATTGATTTGTTTCGCATAGTCAGATACACATACATTGCAAGGCACTCTCACTCAGCGGATGATTCATTACTTACGGAGTTTTATCACAAAGTTCTAATGCACTTGGAGACTCAACAACCGGCACTAATATGATCAGCCTATGCTCAATAATAACAATATTGGACTTTTCTCCTTGTACAATTCCCACTTATTGTGGGTATCTCCTTGTCTCTTCTTTGAAATAGTAATGAACCGGATTTTGCCATGTAAGTCACGTTCAGCGAATCGAATTATATGATGATGATCATGATAAAACGTTTGAGAATGTGCGTGCATTTGAGTTTGGAAAATTACGCAGTTAAAAGTCCTTGCCCTCCTCAAGTTGGCAGGGGAAGTGGGCGAGATAAATACATAAAGTGGAACAACTTTACACTTTTCTACTTACCCAGTCTTTTCCTTTTCTCACTTGCCCTCTTTTCCATCCTTTGTCATTATTATCACCAAAAGGAAAGTGAGCACCCAGGGAGTTGTAAATTTGGGAAAAGTTGGGCATAAATTATTGCATAACTTCCTTCTCATCCTTAACTACATGCTCGTAAATGTGTACACATTTTGGCAAGAAAACAAGAGTGCGGCGTCCCTGTAAATATTTTATGGGAGAAAGCTGGCGAAAAACAATGTGTGAGGATGGGAAACATGTGATGTGATAAGGAGATGAGTGTGTAGTGCAGTGTAGGAAGGAAAGAGACGTAAGAAAGTCAGCGAACATAACACACGATCTTGTACACATTTTACACAGAATGTAATTGCAAAATTTATATGCAAAAGGGGTGAGGTCGGTTTGCTCCTTGTTTGTTTACTGTCCTCCTTCCTCAACGATTACATAAAAGAAAGAAAAGGATACTCTCAGGAAAACAAAGATATCCGGGAAAGCATTAATGTGTAATATATTCCAGGCAGGCTATACAACGTCCAGGTACATACATCTAGAAATGATATTAAGACCCTTTCTCGTCGAAAACAAGCAACAGCTTTGCAAGGTAAAAAGGTAGCACGCAACTGTCAGCAGTAGTATCATGCATTTTCCCGTCTAGCCTCACATTTCACAAAGATTGTGATGATGATAACAAGGAGGAAAAAGAGACAGGAAGGATTATTGCTGGTAACCACAACTCGGTAGCTGTTTCTATCTTTCTCTCTCTTGTTGACTTCAACTTTTGTGCAAGCTTTCTGCCTTTTTATTGCTCTATAAAAGAGGAAATAAGAGGGGCACATAAGCACCAAAAATGTATATAGAGTACAAAGGTGTTGTACCCAAAAGGCTGCTAAGTTGTTGCGAAATTCTTCTCCGGATATTACATTTACATAAAGTATTCTAATTCCAACAAGTCTGTTGTGTTAAGCTTCTCTGATGTTTGTGTGTGCGTGGGGAATATCCCAGCTGCCAACATTTGTTTCGCTTCCGGACAAATCGCTTTTCTCTCATGTATATACACACACTTCTCCCACTAACCAAAAACTATAATTATATGTATTAACGAGAAGACAGCGTATCAGGTGGCTCCAGACTTGTGTCTAGAGTGTGCATGTATATCTTTCTAGATATCTCATTACTTTATAACTTCCCGTGTATGCGACAAGGATCTACCTTGTTATACGTAAACAGTTGTGTCTACCACTCCATCACGATAACCAATTTGATATATGAACTACATTCACAAAGTGAACAATAGTGGTCGAGTTGGGACTCGCAAAATGGATTAATTTGAATTTATTTTAAAACCTATAAAGGTATTTTGTAGTTGGTTAGCTCAGCTTTCATTGTTATGAGCTTAATATGGAGGCGGTGTACAGAAAGAATAATAATAATGAAAAAAAACTCTCTCCAAAGTTCTCAACTGAGAAAGTGAGAATGTAGCAATGCAGGGAGAGAATATTGAGTGATTTATGAAGATATTAGAAGAGTCGTGACATGAAAAATGTTTTCAAGTTAGGAAACAAGAAGGGTGAAATTCATGCCAGGCTCGAAGCTGCCAACAACCAGGAATTCATAAAACTATATACCACCATCATACCAACTATTCCCCCCGAAAAAAAGCCTTATTGTCATCATCCTCACAACACAAACTTTCCTTGCTTCGCTTTACTCTTTATGTTTAATATCGAGTTTTTGCTGGAATATGAGAATGTGTCATATGCTCTTCTCCAACCGTAACGAACCATTAGCTAGCAAGTTGCTCATCTATACTTTATGATAAGGAAACACGGATACATATCTGATATGATAAAGGTGAATACATGTATTCCATAATGACTCGGTGTGGGTTTTTTAGGGTTGATGATTTGCGAGCTACTTCCAAGGTGGTTTTTTATACCAAGACACAAGCAATGAATGAATGTTATCCTCTATCTTGGCAACTTCGACAAAGGAGTAAGTCGACAGTGAGATTGTGTGCCATGTCATGATGGAATCACCCCTTTAAAAATGTATTTACTTATCAACCATCCCGTTACCCGTATACAACCAACCTTATCCTATCTTCTCAATCAGCAACCCTTTTTTACTTCCCACCGTCTCCTTGTGTCGTGTTTGGTTCGTTATTAGTCACGAAAAGAACGCCACTACATTTACACTCTTGATAGAATTGCATTAAGTTTGTACTGCAAGAAGCTTCACACTCTCTCTCTTTCCCACTTTGGAAAGTTTCCAGTTAAAAACTCCTCAGCTATAGTGGGTTATACACAGGCTGTCATGAACACAAGTATAAAGGACAAGTGTACGATAGAGTCCTAAACCAATAATAAGCTGGAGTAGGGAAAAACGGGAAACTCTTTGAATTTTGACTCATCCTATTTGAGTGAGTTTGCATGTACAAAAGAGGATTCTCGATAACAAGCTTTTTGCTGACGTGTATCTGCATTTATTTACACAATGCACACAGTTGTTCAAATGATGACAAAAGATGACAATGACGCTGCTGATTTTGAATGAATGAATGCACTTCACAAGCTCAACCTACGTAATCGATTGCAACACTGTCACTCTGTGTCATTTGCTTTTTAAACATGGAAAACTCTCAAGCTACAAAGTAAACACGTCACTGGTATTCCATTCCTTAAACTAGAAATACAGGAATTATGTGACGGAGCATAAAATGCATCTCATTTGTAAGTAACAAATAGGTTGACACTATCCTCCAGCATGTGTATATTTCTATCAAGAGAAATTCATAATGGGAATGAAATAACGAGCTTCATCGTATCAGTTTACAAATGATGGAGGGAATATGCCCAGTGGAATTGTTATTTTCTATTTACAAACACGCACTAGCTCGTCACCTCTCTCGTCCTATTGTCTGCACCTCATTAAAACGACAGAGTTTGAAGGATAATTTGCTGCAGTGGTGGATCTTGCACTTCGACTTCCGCAGAAGGAACGAATGGTAAATTGTAAAATGATGATGATGATGATTTTATCATCATTTAATATTGCTTGAGGTGATTTCGTTGGCAATAATGATTACGTGTGATTGCATAGTAAATATAGAGACGGAAATTGACATTGCACATCAGTCACCCTCACCTCCAGTGTACCACCAGCTTCAGTTGTTCCATGCAGCTTTTCACCAGTTGTGCAATATGCGTTGTTCCTGGTTCCCCCTTTATGTAAACAGAAGAGAAAATTGTCGACTAAAAAGTGGATACATGAATTTTTGTTCACAATTTACCTAATATAAAAATTATCGAAGAGATTGTAGTTGATCATATTCCTCTAGGGCTTTTTAATAGAAATGGATTCAATCTCGTCTGAGCAAAGTGGAAAGCTTGTTTACGGAGAGAAAAAAGTATCCTTTGATCTGTTTGCTTACCAACTTGACTGCAAGACTGCTTTCCCTCTTTTCCCTTTTCTTAAATAAATTTCCATTGCCTTCAGGCTAAGAAAGTGAGAAGGGAAAATCACTGCAGAGGATTATAGCAGTGTACCAATACGAAGCTCAATCCTTTGTATATTGTATCGTCGTTTGTCGACACGAGATTGGTGATATGTTATCTGAAAGTTTATACCTTCATGTGTGCATATTTACTAATCACTGCAGCGGATTATAGCAGTGTACCAATACGAAGCTCAATCCTTTGTATATTGTATCGTCGTTTGTCGACACGAGATTGGTGATATGTTATCTGAAAGTTTATACCTTCATGTGTGCATATTTACACAATGGCACGTGCAAGTGTCCGGGATTATTGATTTAGCCTTCAACATTTCCATCATCACATCACCATGCGACTTCGAACCCCCGTGTAATGCATGGAACTGCATTATTACCACCGCAGAGTGGATAGGAAAACCTCAAAGGCTTGATTTACTTTCATTTATTCGTCAACCTAAATGGGTGGCTTTTTGCCTTCCAGCTAAAACACTCTTATTATTACTTACTATGTTGTATGTATACGTTTATTGAAAGAGGAGTGGAGGGATTGAGCGAGAGAAAGAAATGAAGGTTTGGTGGCTCAAGAGCAACACGCTGCGAGAAAGAAAGCAATGCAGTCTCACTTGGGACTTCCTTTTTTAGGATTAGAAATGCAGATTAATTCAAATTTACATTAGGGCTTCAATTGATGAATCCTGAATTAGAATAAACCATGAAATAAATCCCATTTGCAATTCATTGGCAAGAGGATTTTTTAAAGGGGAGAGCGATGGGAACTTGAGAGTGGCATCTGTAGCTAAATTGAAAGGCGACGACATTACCATTTTACCGTAATGCATTACTTTACGCCTTTTCAATTAGACGTCGATGCATAACTATGTACAACTGTAGGTTTTTGTCTTTTTAAAAGATGATTTTACTTCAATGTCTCTTCCTTGGAAAATTTCATCTGGCATGGTGTGATGATTCTACGATTGTATTTTACTTTATAGATGCGTCAAAATTTAAACATTTCATATTCCAACATTTTTTTTTGAAAATTGAGTCTATTTTGATCTTGTACAATTGGAAAAATACCAAATCATTCCGAATCAGCACCCATAAAATTCCAATTTCCCTCCTCCAAAATAACGAAAAAATCTTGTAATCCTTCGAAATTTTCTACTGCATTTGCCGCATCATCTAAAACACCCGAAATGTTCATAAAAGCAAGGAATCTGAGAGGAATGTCAACTAGTGTGTGGAATGCCATGAAAGATTTGTACTGGGTGGGTTGATATATGCCATCACCAACTCTAAATGATGATGATGACGCTGATGATGATGATCCAGATTCCATAAGTAAGCTCTTCAGGACTTTTATATAAGCCCAGTAATATATGCAGTCACTGTCAGCTAGTAGCTTCTAACGTAAATCCGTCACAAAAGAATCTCGTTTCTTGTACCCAAACCGAGCCACGCTTTTCATGTGGTTGTCGTAGTCATATGTACACATCACCGGTTGCAGCAGATTGTCACCGTTCCAGTTCTAGCCGAAGTGAACAATTTTTGAAGTAATGCTTGCATAGCAAGTACTTCTCATTCCAAATCCTCACCACGCAACTTGAACTTGATTCCCTCAGTCAGGAAAGTAGAGTGATCGAGGGACAAGCTCAAGTACGCACGGCCTCGACGACTCCTTCATGTAACGTAAACGGTATTGCTCTTCTGGATTGAATTATTCATCTGTTTAAACAGCTGGCAGAGTTTCACTTTCGGTAAAATAAAGTGTAATAATGACGACGAGAAAAGGGCGACCCGCTGCCAGTCTTTTCCATTGCGGCAGTCGACAACTCGTCGTAAAAGAGACACAAGATGAAAATTCACATCCTTTTCACGACCGCCCTACATCATCATCTCTCCAAGCGCTTCCCACTCGTTCACACTTATTATTAGAGAGTTGAAAATTGAATGGAAATTCGAATGTATTTGCTATAGTATATACGGAACAGAGGAATCTTCGAGTTCAAGCACACTTCTGCGTGGAAAACGATACCGTGATTGACAGCAAAGGAATCAGATTTTACTCCTTCTACGGGTTGAAAGATCATTACCGCGTGGTGGGAATGGATTTGCTCTTTTTTGTTAATGACTTTACTTCATTATTGCTATCATCGAGTTAAACTACAAAAGTCAGAAACTTCCATCAAGTTTAACAATTTTGAGATCCAGTCATATTTCCCATCGTCACAGGCATAAAAAGCAAAGTGGCTTCATGTAAAAAATACCTGTGCAAAAGTCTGATATGATGTAACTTTGCATAATTCATAATTGTCTTGTTGTCTTCCCTTTCGTCGAAAGGCATGCCTTCACAGTTTCACACATCTATAAAATCATTGAAAAAGGCGACCAAAAAATAAAATGCAGATGTCCTTTCTAAGAACATCCCTCTCTAAGTCATACAGCACCACACATTCCTTGATGAAATTCAACACAAACTTTACACTCATCGCCTTTCAGTCTCATCATCCCTTTTCCCAGTTGGATCCTCCTCTCCAAGAGCAATTTTAGACACAATGTTTTTAATGAGAGAACAAATATTTGAGCTTGTTGGTCACATACATTTAATGTTCAATGCATACATACAAATACAAATGAGAAATATGGAGTATAACAAGAGCTCTTCTAAAACCCACCGCTCTTAAGCTTGTTCACGTTAAAAGGATCTTGCGTATGTCTACCTCCATCAGTTCCCTGATTATTACCAGAACTCCACCGAGCAAAAAACATAGTCAGCTCGTAATACAGCCAGTTGTGAAGAATACGGAAAAGACTTAAGCCAGCAAAGATTGGAATGATTTTCCTCCCGTGATGACTGTTGTTATTAGTGGTAGTTATAGTGTTGAGGCTGACTTTTCCACATTTTTTCCTAGCCCAGCTTAAACATTACTTATTGTTATTACTTTACTAGCATATGAATGCATGTGCGGCTCTAGAATGAGAATATAAGTTTTTCTTCTTCTTTGCTTTCTTTTCCTCGTCACCAGCTATGCTCACACGCGTGGTCGTCGTAGTGGTTTGCTTGGCAAACTTAAGCATTTGGTTCCTATTCAGTGAGCTGAAAAAAAGCTGGAACAGCAGGAGCCAAGCAATCTTATGGTCTATGGAGTGAGATGTATTCATAAAATGTGTGCTCACTTCTCCGTTCAGGAAAGACTTGGGGATGACTTAATGTATCCAAATCTTTTTTTCCTTAGTTTGTTCAGGAGGGCAAGGGTTTTTTGTGTAATTTGCACATCCACATCATTCACAAATACATACATAGCTGGATTTACATATGGAGGAGTTTTGATAAAGGAAAATTTATATCATGCTCAGTTTACTTTTGGGACTGGACCAACTATTGTAATGTATTGTGAGGGAGAATTGTTTGTATTTCTCATCGCTCACATTCTTATCCCGAAAATGGTTTACTTAGAGTGTTAATGGCACGCAAGAGAGAGAATGTGTTGTAGGGTTGTGTATTTATTTAGGTAATTTGGAAAATTTTCAGACAGCACTCTGTCCAATTTAAGCTGAAATCATATGAATAAAAACTTGCCTCAATTGCCACCTTCCTCCGTCCCTTTTCATATTTTGGTACAAAAACTTTTTGACTATGAATTTTGAACCGTTGTATAAATCAATTAAGACGAGAGTCGAGACGGTAGTAAACTTCTTTTAAAATATGTATTATTCGCTTGACAAAGCGTAATCATGAAAGCATTGAATATTCATTATTTTCTCTCGTTCCTCCTTCACGGCATGTGTTTTGACTTGGAGGGACGGGATCTCACGATCAACATTGCTTTTCATGTGAGTGACAAGCTGAAGCTACTATTTACCTAAATATTCGATATCATCATTGTGCCTTTGTTCCTCCGTTATGGCTTGCATGCAAACATAGAAGCTTCTTGAATTGAGAAATATATGCATTGTGCTGGGTGTATAAAATTCCTTTTGTGGAAAGTCGTCGTGTTTTGAAAGCACAGTTCTGGCGAGGAATCCCATTAAGAAATGAGGATGAATTGCATGGCCTACTGAGCGGAAATCCATTATGTAAGATTACACAATGGAGTAAAAGGAGGAGAAGATGAATCATGTAGCATAAAAAGGTAAACGCAGTTTGCAGGATGAGAAGAGCAGTCTTTTACTCGACAGTATTTATTTAGGAGATATGTAGTGTTTTCTTCTTTCCCTCCTTTCATCGTCCAAAACGGTACAAGTACAAAAGTCGAAAGTGAGCAATATGTGTGAGGCAGAAAAATTCCTGGTGCCGCTTTCTTGCCTTAAGTTCCACGAATCAGTTTTGAATGCATGTATACATATTCATTGATTTTACAGAATACCCAGTTGAGATTCCCACTTATTGCTCCTGTACCTTGTTCCTCGTCCATATTTCAAATTGTAAAATGGTTGCATGACACAAACTTTTTGTGCTCGAATAACTTACGAACGTGAACTGCGTAGAGTTCGAAGAGGAAGACGAAGTTTTCTCGAAAATGAACTTTGTATCGATTCCTGAACTATTCGAGGCGTTTGGCAATCATCATGAATGCACATATTATATATCGGAAAGGTTTAGGACAGTAGAAAAGGGAGTTTTAGATGGGGGTGTGTGTGTGTGAGTGCGTCGAAAAGTATGAATCACTAATGGCCAAGTACATGATTACTTATATATATTTGTGAATGTATAAGTAACACGGAATCGAGTTTACAGACGCAACACACGTAAAACAGCTTTTCCCATTGATGTGCACAATTTTTGTTGGCGAGAAAGCTTTTACTTTATTGGCTTGCTTCGTATTATTTGCAAACTTCGCTTTACTCGCTGCTGCGTTTATGGGATGGCATAAAGATTAAAAATTTATTGCCTTTTGGGATATCCTAGCTGGGGCTTTGTGGCCCTAACCCTCACCAGCACAAAGTTGAGCCGTGTGCCAATGGAAGTGAAAATGGGAAAAGTTTTTGCTGGGGTTATGTTTTCTTGCTTTGCATTAAAAGTAATGCAAGTGACGGTTGGAAATTATTTGATGTTCTGAATGCAATGCAAGTCTCATCTTTTGAACAATATATCGGCATAAATATTTCTCTCTGTTGATGTTTATAAGTATTGGAATTTACTAGTAATATGTTGAATATTTAAACATGAGTTTTCATATTTTTAAACTCGTTCTTGAACCCATAAATTTATCAAAACAATCTTTAATTTTAGTCTGTTATTGAAACGAAAATATTTTTTTGGATTTTCCTCCTCATGAATATGACAGTTTTTGTGGTTATTGTAATTGTAATGCTGGAAAAATGGAGATTGATCACCCTTAACCCTGAATATGACTGGGGACATGCGGAAATGTGAAATGAAAATAATGACATTGTTTGTATATTGTTTGTTATATTACAGGACTCTCAAAGGAACTTTACTATGTGACGGAAGGGGTGCCGAACACATATGCCCTCAACTTTGTCGTTCCTGTCCCTGCCAAGATGAATGCTCTGCATTTCACATGGAAAACACTTGGGCAAAAACCGGTAAGTTAGAACCATCCCCTTCCTTGTATCCACTCAAGACTCATAATAAGTTTTTTTCTGTGGTGCTCTCATTAATTTTTGCGTTATTGAATCATTTCACAATTTCAATTTAACCACAAGCACGAACACAAGCTACATGTGAAGATTTTGCGGTTACCAGTTCATGTTTTTTATACGATCGGAAATTCAATTCAGGAATTATACAACACTTTGTGGAAGCAATTCAATCTGGAAAAAAATTCTGGGAGAATGACAACAAAGAAAACAGGCTTGACGAACCACCAACTCGAATCTTTTGAATGCGCATTACATGCCAGACTGCATTGAAAAGTGGTGTTGTCATACATAAATGTATTTCTTTTTTCTGTATCTTTTCTTTTCAGAAGCAGGATGGTGTCGCACCAGCACCACCCTTCGTAGAATTCCCTTGTTGTTATTTGATTGAAGCTTTTGATAGTCGTGAGCATCTGGAAGTGTGCACAAAGGAGGCAGGACAAAAAAATTAATGAGAGTTTTACCTCTCTGGAATTTATATTATTCTTTCAATTTGAATCACATTAGTTTCCTCATGTAGCACACAATACATAGTATTCACCAAAGATAAACAGATTAGTGGTGAGCACAATACCCAGAAAATGAATTTTTTCCAACTGAGACCACTCACACGTCTCAAATTCCATTTGGAGCGATACGTTGTGAGCATTGGACGTGTTCACACCTTGCACCTCAATTATCTTGTAGTGCAGCATCCAATTTCAAATTACTGAATTTCGTCTAAAACTTCATGTGAAGGGAATATGAAGAGGGCATTAGGGAAACATTTTTGTTTCCGTTTTCGCATGGTTTATGATGAGTTCGTGATGTGATACACAATTCTGGGGGTGTTTCCTGATCAATAATATCACGAAAAATGCTATCCTTCGTGGTTCCTCGTATACTGAACGTGTTCACTTTTCCTTTGGATGTTGCTCAAGCAAATTAAACAAGCTTTGTAATCAATGTATACAGTGGAAGAGAGAGAGAAAAAGAGAGAGAGAGATGCCAACTAAGCCAAACTTGTATGGACAACGAGGATGAAAAAGGGTGGTGGACAGCTAATGTAGTAATTATACTACAGTATAATTAAGCCCCATCCGATTGGCTCTTCCTCGTTAGATTATACTCTTTGAACGGTGCAATTAGTCAGGTGTCCTGATATGTCCACTCTTATTATAAGCATGAGAAAACATGCATACTTGTAAATGCTCATTGGTAAACTACACGACACAAAATATGGGCTTTAAGGTACAATTATTTTATCAACGGACTATACAAACTTTTGATCAGGGTAGTTCTCTTCTCTCAGATTCATTTACTCGTAGAGACGTTGCAATAAACCATTCATTTTCACATCACATACAGACATACATAGTTTAATTGACTCTTGCTCCATGGATGATCTCATGTTTCAACAAGATGACCAGGTGTGGTTGCATTATTCGCATACAAAGTTTAACTGTTAAAATATTCTGAATCGAATGGACAATCTCAATAGTCAACAAACCAAAGCAAGTTTGATTCTTTGGACGGTGGTGGTAATAACGTGATATCTTTTATCATATAATGTATCTATGCTTGAAACGTGCTTAAAAGGGAACAACATTCTTCGGAAGTAAGCAACAAGACATGATCGAATTTCTGCTGGTGACATTGTGAGCAGTGTATATTTGCATAATGTATTTAAGTTACATACAAAAAAAAAGATATAAAACTCATGAACAATTTCCAAGCTAGACAAATGCTTGAAATTTAAAACATACTGTAGACTATACATAATTTTCTTGAGCATATTAGGAATCTTGACTCTGTTTTATTTAAAGTGACGGCCTAACCTCAGCATGACTTCTCCAGATTCAGCTAACGAGTTAAGATATCACAATAAACGTAATAATAATAATCGTAACAATAATAGTAATCACAAGGTTTAATCCCGCAGCCTTTTCAAGCCCTCTTTTTTATCTTGATGAATTATTGCTAAGCTTGGCGAAGAGAGTTTTAAACCTTGTTTAGATTTTGATATATGGATTCTTGCAAGGAGAGGGCTTTCTTCAAGTCAAATATGGGATGAGAAATAGATACACAAGATACAGTATTCTTCCCTTTGTGCACTTCACAAAGTTTGTTTCCTTCTTCCGTCCTTTTGATATATCACACATTTCCCGAGATTCATATGCACTCAAGAACATAAACCATAAAGCCTTTTAGCCTTGACTTACACAAGATTTGTTGCGGCTAGAATAACACGGCTGAGAAAGATTACGGAGTTGTTAACCCTTTTTAATATGCATATACATACGGCTGTCATGCACCGTGAAGCAGTTTATTTCTCACAAGTGCTAGAACGAATCTCGGGGAAAAAAGTTCATTTCTTTCATCGTATCCCACTAAACAACTGACTCTGACATGGTGTAGTGAACATTGCAATCTACTGCATAGGGATGAGAATTTCCCTAGTTTTATATACATGATGCAATCAACCGTTTTAACGGAACGAAAAACAAAGTAAAATTCCACTGAATATTCATTATCCGCACTAGACAAGTTTGAAAAATGGGTTTATCTTTAGTCAAATGAATACTAGCGAAGGGAATTTTTTTGACCCAAGAAGAAAAATCTTTTGAGAAATCTGCCTATTGAAAAGAAAACATCGATAAAAATCAAAGACGGATTTTAATGATGATGGAAGATGATGGGCTTAACTTGCAAACATCATCATCCTTTCTCCAAGTTTGTCTGTCGCATGTGAAAACTTTTCAGTTGAAATCTATTAAACCTCCGGTTTCATGTTAGAGTCGGCTATAATATTTGCATTTTATGAGGCAAGACATCAATGCGGAAACCGCGGTAAACCTGTATTTCTGGGAAAAGTGTCTGGGTAAACTAGCTGCATCAATGACTGATGTTCTTTGAGTGTGAAAACAACCCACAAAAATTATTCACAAGATGGAATCTTCGTTACTTAATATCCGAAAAGTTTTCCTCATATGTAAACGATATGAAATGGTAGAAATACATGAGCATTTTGAAAATATCATAAAAATGTGAAAACTTTGTGTAACACGCATAAAAGGAGAAAATTGTTTCACGGAAAATCTTGGGAAAATGCAAGGATGTTAATGTCTCAGCCATCAACAGTCCCATAGTTTTTCACTAGATTTCAAGACAAGCAAAAGCTGTTTTTTATGCAGAAACGTCTAATAAAACTTTGTTGCTACTTTGGCTTCTGGCAAAAAAAATCCATCTCTGCAAAAATAAATCCTCAAAGTCTGTTACAAGTTACAATTCCAAGATGTATAGAAGTTTGCTGTCAATGGAGTTTATGCTACCTTCGGTTCGCACGTATCTTATCACATCATATTTTGATAACAACTTGGCATCACTTCAAATATGCGTAAGTAGGTGTCAAGCAAGCATATTTAGGAGTCACATTATTGCATTTCACGAGCAACTACAAACATCTCAAGTAGTACGGATAAGTATTCTCAGTGTACACACACACAGATCTACTTATCCGGCTATTTCTTCAAGAGAAAGATGTAAGACAGATTGCCTCAGGTATTTTAAAGAGGTCTGTTTGCCTCAGGTATTTACACGCTTGTTTGCCAGCAGCAGCCAGGACCAACTGTCGAATGAATTCTTCATAATATCACGCCCGCTCCAGTCTTGAGTGAGTAGAGTCTATATCCAAATTTACTTTAGAGATATATGATTCACACTGGGTGCATAGTTTTTTTTGGGGGGGTATATAGGATGTGTGTAAATAAAGCCAAGCGTTTTTTACAAGTGAATCTAGTTGACGACTCATGCTCACTAACGAAGAAATAAATGCGTTGTTGTGAGTGAAAAGACACAACTTGTAAGTCAGTTTGAAAAGGCAGAGCTAACCAAGCTCATCGTGGATTTATCTTGATCCGTTTTTTATTCTTATTCTTGAATGTATACATATAGTTGTATGCTTGTAAAAAAGGAAATTTTTTTTTCTTGTCGAACATCTATGAATATACCCTGCCAGGAATCGTATGCGTTTTTCTTAGTGAGCGAAAGAGATACTGAGAGATTTGAGAAGTGTTTTTGCTGAATTAAATGCACTTGAGACTGAGGGAGCTTCCAAATCTTTTTTCTTTCCACGATGATAATCAGTTGTGATATGTCTGAAGCATATGGGAAAAGTAGGCGGAGGTTTGCCGAGATAATTAAAAAGCATTAGTGAGTCTCATTATGACATTCTGCACGTTGTTTGCCTTCCCGACGCAACCTGTGATTTGAATCTTTTCTGTCGCTTACAATGACTTGCTCTTTTATATTTTATCCAAATGTGCTTTCCAAGTGGATTTCTTTTTTCAATTTTCTTTGTAGGTGCTTTTTGTTAAGCAGTTTGATGGGATGGTGTAAAGTTAAAATGTGATGGAGAGGGAGGATTGACGAGGGAGCGTTTTTTTGGCCTGAAGATAATTGGAATTTAAAATCATAGTCACAATATCGTTAAATTACGTTGCATATTTTATAAAAATGCGAACGATTCGCTCTTTTTTTTCTTCAATTTACTAACATTTGATCTTGTTAGGTTTATTTCAAAAGCAATTTTTAGATCCAAAATACTAGTGAAAGCTGACTAACAAAATGGGATAAAAACAGTTAGGAATTAACCTGGCTCTCGTATAAATGCTGATTACTGTAATAAACATTGGAAGCAATTCGATACTTCCAAAAGCTCATAATGTGATATAAAACCGTTTCTTTGCTTTGTATCACATTGCACCGAAGACACACCGCAGTAGAAAACGGTGATAATGATTAAGAAGAAAAATGCGCGAGCATGTCTATATGACATTATAAGCATTGTTTGATTGATGGGTTAAAGTCGAATCGGTTTACAATTTTTTGTTCATTTTTTTCTAGTAAACTTCAGACACGTTTCCATTGCTAGGAGAAAAATACGCTACGGCTTGTTAGTTTTGGGTTGCCATCAAAAAAGTGAGACGAGCGTTGTCTGTATTTTTCCCTGGCTTGACATATACATGGCTCCGGTCAACCTATAATAAGCTGCTGCCCTAAAATGGAAATTCCCGGAACTTCATTTTCCTCCCATTTCATATGCTTCTTATTGTTACTCCTTGGCACTTTGTCAGGGATTTAAAAAATTCCCAAACGCAATTACTGATATACAATATTTTAACAGTTAAGTTTAGAAATTATAGACTTGATTTTAAGTAGCTTTTCTATCTGCTTATCATTTAAAATGGACAAAATAAAAACAAATATTTTGACGGCAGTGAAAAGAGCAACAATGCCTTTCAAGTTAATTGTCATTTTCCAGCAACTTGTTGTATTTTCTTTTTAACGGAAGAAAAACAAAGGTTAATGAAGCTCATTTATGCTCCTTCAGAAGCAGAATATCATATTTTCACACCACCACCGACCGACTGACAGGTCAGAAGTAAACTCATACTCTTTAGTTTACTACTCTCCAGTCTTCAGACGATTTTTTTTTACCTTAACAGTAATATCATTATGTGATAGCTTATGTATTCATATTCCATAAATTTTTCTCTTGGTCTTGTTAGCACACAAGAGTTTTCCTTTTGACTGACACTGACGGCTCTTCTGCTACTGACTCCTTCGACCACGAAGCAATCCTCCTCCTTCCCGCCGAGCAATACCTTCATGAATGTTATGTCAGAGAGAAAAAGAAGCCGCTGCGAAAGTCCATTAAGCCTTTTTTAACTTTCCTTATCACATTCATTTCATCTCCCCACGTTAAAACGGAGATTTCAGCTTCTCTGCAAAGTTTTGACGGAAAGTAATGGCTACGCAATGTATACAAACTTGTGTCTAATTATAGAGAGCATTAGCAGCAGGGGTCTTCGTCAAAATATCTTGTGTGTAACTAAGTGATGCTATATTTCATCCTTCAAACAAGGTATCTTCCTAAACTCCACATTCGGATACTTCCACATCTTCCTCCTTAAATGGCGTTGCTAAAAAATGCGCAGTCTAGAGCCGTGTAATACGCTAATGGCAAAAAGAGCTTCTCCTTCTAATATAGCATCATGAGCTCATTTGAAAAACTTTGTGTTCTTTATGCACATGCAGTTATACTGGTGTGTTCATTACCATCATCATTATCGTTTAGAAGTCCATACTTCATCGTCTTCTCAAAATAATTCTCATTAAGGATCCAACAGCCGTGGAAAGAGATTGCGTGCACTTTGCTAATAAATGAGAGAAGGAATTATTAATGCAGAGGATAACAATCTGACATTTTATTTTAGCTTCCTTTTCATTTCCCCTCCACTCAAAATGGTGGCAACTTGAAAGAGGACAATTAGACGGGAACAAATTGCTCTCGTGTACTTTCTCCATTATAATCCTGTCCCCAATATAGGGCACTGCCCTTGACAAAGTGCAATTTGCAGTGGAGCTTGTACCAACCAGGAAGCAATCGTTGTAATCTTACGTTTCTTAAATTTTCTTCAAGTTCATTTGTCGGCTTCAGCTGAGATAAGGTAGTTCGTCGCCACATCAAAGTCGTGTGGGTTCACGAGGATTAATTTGTTATTCTCTTCACAGCCACGGTATTTTTAGCTTGATCTATTGAGCACAAGAGCTTATCTCTTTTGAATCAACATTCCTTCGCCTCTAATGCCAATTAATTTTTGTAAAACAATGCAAGTGAATCGCACCCAAGAGGATTACATGACTGCAGTAATAAACCCACGTAGGGAGAGCACTGCATTCTGCATCCTTGTTGTTGATAGAATTAACGTGATTAAAACTCGAATTGTAATTTATCTTTGTGTTGCAGCTCCCCTATTCGGCGTCCGTGGATATATCTGATCCTATCACTCTGGAGAAGCCTGTGTTGGACATTTCTTGGAATGGAAGTATTCCCACTGAAATAGAAACGTTTACAATTTTCCTCCTCTGTACTGGAAAAAGAAGTGATGAGGTTTTGGTGGAGCTTACAATCAACGTCACGGCGGATCCAAAGTTTAGGGTTAATGAGGTCACTACCATTGTACTGAAGAGGAAAAAAGTCTGTCTGGAAGGGAATGCAGGTAAAACTAGATTGACAAGTTGTTATTACTAGTAACTTCGAAGATAATAGCTTTATGACCATCTTGAAGTAAATATTTGACCGCATACATAATAAAAGGGTAATGTAGAGAAAACCAAAAATGATCTTCCAATCCACTAAACATGACTACAATGTCCCTTGGCATATGCTGTATTGTGGCGGTTGAATGGCAAAATCCGTTCCAAGAAACAAGTTAAATGAGCGATTTTATTACCGAACATAATGGAGGAAATTAGCGTAACAATGACTGTCAATCTTGAACCAATTAAATTTTATTGTATGTTTTTCTCAATCCTCCCTCCCTGTTATTTAGACAAGATGCCAACTATCCCTCCCAGTAGCAGTAGCGGTGGTATTCTTACTGGAAGCAGTCATCATCGTGGCCACACACAGTTGGCTAACCAGCACCATTCAACCCATCATAAGAATAATCCTGGCAGTAATTCGCGTCAGAATAAAGGTGGTTTGGCTAGCGTTGGCGTACCAAGGAATGGGCCTAATGCCAAGATAGGTTTGACAGACGAAGTGGTCATGATATCTACAGCCGAAGAATCCAGCCCGGATGTCTCGTCCATCATCTACATTGTTGGAGGATGCACTCTTGGACTGATGGTCATTCTTCTTGCAGTCCTTGCTGCAGCTTATATACGAGCCAGAAAAGGAAATCGCACCGCAGAATCCCGGGGCTTTCTACACGTGTAAGTTTGCTAAGAATTATTGTAAGCCCACATCCGAAAAGTATAAAACTCTTTTATTTCCCATCCTCTTCCCATATCTTGAGACAACTTTACGGATTATTCCTTCCTCACAATGGCACAATTTGTCTTCTCTGGAGAAATCCCTAGCTCACGCCTACAAACTTATGGTTGTAACAATATGCCAGATTTTTATTGTGTCTATGCCAGACTTCTTTTTAGACTTGAAACCGTGCTCTGTGATTTGACGGGCATTGCAATATTATTCCTTTCCATCAAACACTTTAAGCTTTTGATGGTAACAGATGGCGAATCTACATTATCGACTAGCTGTATAAAAACGTACTCAGTCGTCACTCTTTTGCTCAGCAAGTTGGCAGTAACTTGGCGTTCCATAGAGTGCAATATTGTTACAGACTGTGAGGAATGCAGACTCACAAATATTATCAGACTACTTGACTTCACCTTGAACTCACCAGCTGGTAACGATAAAGGATGCAATGCAGCGTGTAAAGCAACGCACAATAACATTATAATGCTCACAGCCCACTCCATTATTCCGGAAGGGAAAATTCTTCTTTCGTGTAGTCTACAATGAAGTGACGCATTGAGAAAATAGCAAAGTAACGAACGTAATCCGAATTAACTGCAACAGCTATTCTTAGGATTTGGATGAATGAATAAAATGAGAAAAGCATGCGGAGCGAACAAAAAAATAACAATATTTCTTTCCAGTCATTGTTCGCACAGCATTGCATTATGGTATAAAGTGTGAGATTCTTTTTTGAAAAAGTTTCTTCTTCAGAGCATCGGCTCATTTCACCTGGCAAACAAAGTTATTTCATCAAGTTGATCGTGATATGGCGAGGAAAGAAATATGTTGGTAGTCTCCTATTTTCAGAATGAAGTATGAGCCCTTTATCTCCCAACGAGTGCGACTAACGATAAGTTTGAGCTCACAATAAAAAGCGCTGTTAGCGTTTCTGGCGCTAAGTAAGTAACTTTTTAGCGACTAGTGTGCATTAGGGAGAAGGAGGAAAATTGGCTAATGACTGAATGGGCAGCCATGAGAAATAAATTGTGTTGAATGGCCAAGCCTATTTTCTCCGTATAATAATGTTCTCGGTCATAATAATGGTCATGATGAAAATATGCATTGCAATCTTAACTCTTTCTTCGAGACCGGCGACGACGGGCAAGACGAGAAAGAGGAAAAATAATGGAGATAATAAAGCAATGGTAATTTCGGTGTACTCATTTTGGCACAGTCACTCAGTATGCGTCGTCCACTCGAAAAGTAGTTTGTGTCGGGGTTCTCGACACTTAAGTTTTTTTCTGTTGCGGATGTATTACTTCTACATAAGAACAACGGGACGTGTGGCTCGGTTGGAAATGAATAAATGAAAATGAGTTTTTCTATGGCAAAGTAGCTACATCAATGTAGCTGCTTATTGCAATGAGCAAAAAGAAAACTAGATAAAAAGGCGAAATAGCTTTATTCCATTAAAACCCTTATGTTTTCATTGTTGTAAGTTGGAGCTGAGCATGAACTCTAGAATGAAGAAGTAGCAAGAAGTGCGTAAGGCTCAGCGTAATTGTCTTGTCAAAGATGATAATTTGCTCGAAATATATTGTGGACACTCCCGTCTTTCTGTTTGTTCGTTGAAAAGCTCAAGATCGTTTTTTTACCGGAAGAGTAAGTTGCACCAGAGCAATTTTGTAAATAAGCTAATATGTATCCTCGTTTTTGCTTCCTGGGTTGGTTGCATTTTCCATTTTACGCAGGAAACAAAATTTTCATAAGCTGAATTCAATATGTCCTAAGGTTCACTACACACGAGATTAATGTAAACTTTAAACTGATGTACAAGTTCATCCAGGTTATTTGCCTTCCTAATGTTACACACTGTAATGTGATTTCATCCCTGTTCTCATCCCCACGCACAATACATCCAGCATATTAATTCACTTGAGTGGAGGGAATGAAAACTTGAGTTTGTATGAGAAATATGTACCCAGTCAGTCAGTTCCGTTTCAATGGGTTTTGTGATTGATTATCATGCGGGGTTATATTGTTGATTTTGTAGGGACACAAGTGGCACTGGTAAAGATACATCGTTGAGTTCAGGAACCGGCACGGCCTCGGCATCCGGAGGAAGTCTTTTTGTTCGACCCGAATCACCGCATCACTACTCATCCGTCTCCCCTTGTCTCGGCTCTGGCTCCTATACTTACTCCAGTTTCCAGCCAAATGCTCACTACTCGGAAATATCCAATTCAACAATTGACTCTAATTCGTGTAAATTGGCTGAAATGACCATTGAAAGGTTTGTAAATTGCGAGTTTTCTTTCAACTTTTACGAAATTTTGCGCTTCAAAATTTGCTATGTTTAATGCCACTATATGACTTTATTTGTTTTTTACTATGCATGTAGATCAAATGGATTGTTCTAAAATTTTGGTGTTAGGGGTAGTAAAAGTGAATAATTGTTACATTGGATAACCTAATTTTTTTATTGTAAATTTGTAGGTGCAAAGTTCGATTGCAAAGTATCATAATTGAAGGCACCTTCGCAAAAGTCTATAAGGGAACAGTACTGGAAAGGGATGGCTCGGAAGAAAAAGTTGTCGTCAAAACTGTCATCGGTAAGTTCAATGAAGCCTTTGTATGCCTACCTACTCGTTTTACTATAATGTAGCTTTAGTTTGGCGGCGTCTTTTTTGACAACTTAAAAAACATACCAACATGGTCTTTGTTAACTTTGCTAAGCCGCTTTATTTCACCCCATAAAGTTTAGTTCTCATAAAAATGAAAATAATGATACAAAAACAGCTTTACTCTATTACCAGAAAATCTACTAGCTAGCCTAAAAGACATTTTCTTAAAATACAAAATCTCCCACATTCCTCATTAGAGCAATTACGGACGTGGGTGGACGAAAATAGGTATTTCCGTAATTGTGTGACAAGCAGTACGAGAAAGTCAACACCAAATCCTGTTTTGCGACTAGCATTGGCACGCCAAACAGGAAGAATTGACACGGAAAGCTGTAGTAAAAATTCGAAACATGAAACAATAAAACAATCTAGAAAGAATTTTGCCTCTACTTTTACAATTTGCTCAGTCAGTCATATGAGCTAGCATTTCGTATGAAGCAAGGTCTAGCTAAACATTTAATTTTCTTTTTCCCTTGCTTCCTGTAATCTTCGTCCAACTTCTCGTATCCGTATAGGTTTGGAGGTGTTGGGTGCGACGTTCAAATAATCTGTTGTCTCGCAATAACTACAACTTTCGTTCCTCATAATCCGCTTATGTTTCAAACAAGCATAGTCTTGTTAGTGAAAACCTGCTGTCGTGGTCGTTTCAGCCCTTGTTTTATTTTCCTGCTCATAATTTTTATACGAACCAGACTAGTCACATTGTCACATTCAACGTCTCGAAGATTTATTTTTTTCATGCCAATTATCTTTTACACAGCGTGCCTAATTGACAATCTTTCGAGTTCCAAAATAAACCAACAGACAATAAAACTACGTATATTAACACCTGTATATAACATTATGAAAATATTTATGTTTCACCAGAAGAAAGCATGTATAAAAGCAATTGTTACATCTCATCCCGCTTGTTAAACGTCAACATTTTTTTAGATGCGTCATTCTGTCACTTGTTGTGTCACTCGTTTGTTAAATTGAAAAATCTAATCAAGTAAAAACAGTTGTGGTATGATTCATTCATTTCATCGTTGTGTTTATGATTATTACTTTTTCCTTTGCAGATCATTCGTCACCAGTGCAAATGGCATTGTTGCTCCACGAAGGACTTGCGTTGGTGGGGATGGTTCATAAACACGTGTATACTGTCATAGGGGTGGCAGCTGAAGAGCGAGTTCCTCCATTCCTCATCTATCCTGATGATGGGTTCCGCAACTTGAAAAGGCAAGAATAGAATAAAAGCACACGCACTAATAAAAATAATAAGGATAATACATAATAATAAGGATGATAACAGACAGAAGGAAAGGAGAAGAATGGGGAGTAAGCGTTGTAATAATAATAATGTTACACATTACATTATTTCCCTACGACATATTAATTCCAACCAGAAATATGTATTCATCTTGTTCATACTCTCTTTGAAATGGCAGTAAAAGTGTTAAAACCAACAAATGCGACGAAGTGAGTTAAGGAAGTCGTAAGCTTGTTGGTGTAGTGCCATGTTAAATTCACATTTTCATATTGTTATGGATCATTTAAAAGAAGAAAAAACGTCCCCTTGACTTGCACTTTGCTTATTGTCTACTTAAAACTGTCTGCTTCAAGTGGATGCATCGTACTCACTTTGAAAATGTAACTTAAAAAGTCGACATATGAAAACTGGATAAAAGACAACAGAACAGACATCCAAGCAAAAAGCATAACATCATTACTATTATGTATCCAGGATATTTTCATATAAAAAATGAATCTGAATGAATTTCATGCAAGCAGGTCTCCCTATCTGACGGGTTGCCTGCTCACCCATAATAATTATTGTCAGCTCCCGCAGAATCTCTTCATCGAAATTCATAAACAAAACATCACACACCAACAGAAGCTCCCGCACTACTCCTACACAGCTTTTATAATGATGTCAAAGTGGAACCACATGCACATTTTAATTTGATGCTGGAACAGATAAGAAAAAAGTGCATTTTTCAGCTTTTTTTAAACACCACTCACGTACGGAAGCTCATGTTTTTGAGAAAGGCTGGGAAAAGGCTAATTTTTAAGCAGGAAAACTTACCCATGCAGCCCAACATTATTATGGCATATTGCTCATGGGAAGGATGTTTGTCTTTGAATGAATTCATATGAATGCGTATTCATACATAAATGAGTACATTAAAAGTCTGGTATTTTCTCATAAACGCTCATTCTACGCCCCTGCTTGAAACCGAAGCAAATTCAGAAAAAATATGCTATTGAAAGGGGGAAGATGGAAGATTTAGAGACGAGAAAAAACATTACTGAAGTTTAACGCCATGCTGGTATGGTATAGACTATTTGGTTATTGTTACCAGAGACGAGAGTTTCGTTCGTTTAACAAGAACAAACAAGAATTGGCCCTTGTTGTTATCTGCATATGAAATCAATCATTTATTTGTGGAATTTCCTAACAGACAAGGCAAGGGAGTAGACAGCAGATGTAATAATCATGCAGATATTATATAGATTTTTGATGAAAAACGTATGTAACCATGTATCCACAGGAAGGAAGGGGATCCCCCACTACACTAGGTTAAGTTATTATAAACCCTTTCCTGTTTTCCTTGTAGGTTTTCATTTTGGCGTGTTATATTGTCATATAGAAGCTTTATAACAGGAGGAAACGTATTGTTCCACATCTTTCCACTCGAAATACTCGCTGTTAATGTAATGAAACAATTTTGGGGAACAGACATCAATAAATGACTAGGATGCATGGTGGTGTAGTGGTTTCACTGGTTGTGGTGGAAAGAGCCATGTGTACCATTATGCTAATATTATTACAAGTTGCAGGAGAAGCAGAGTGCAGAATAGAAGAAAAAGGGTTATTAGTTAGAGCATTGCAGCACTTTAACCATTTTCTTTCGCTGCCATCACTGCTTAACAAAATTCTACTATTTCATTTGGAATTCTTCAAAAGGATTTGTTCTCCTCTCATTGGAGAAGTTTTCAATGAAATGATTCAATCTCGCAATGAGTTTCTTTTGTATCAAAATTCTTAATTTCTCCTTTCGTCATGCAAGAAAATGGTTGGGTTGGGTGGAGAATGAGCTTTCATCGAAAACTTAATTTTCCTCATGATGTCTGGTGGTTTTGTATGTGAAAAGTTGTGAAAACATTGAAGCTTTTTGTAAGTATATGACCCTATGGAATATTTTTTTTTTCATTTATTGCAGGTTCCTTCAACGCACTCGATCTGGTCCTGGCAGGCCAATTACAACACAAGAAATAGTTCATATGGCTATCCAAATTGCGGGTGGGATTGCTTTCCTCCACCGACAAAATGTGTTTCATCGAGATGTAGCAGCTCGTAACTGTGTGTAAGTACATATTACCAGAAACTTGTAGGCTAATACATGGTAGTCCAGGGATTTAACCTTCATCTCTTTCAACAAATCTTTTACAAACTGTTTCTACTCCTGCACACTTATTTGCTCACTGAACCTCAGCCAAAACTTGTGCTGGCGTTGCACCGCACTGCACTGATGATGATGATTGTAGAACCAATGTTTGCCTCATGTTTAATGCTCTAAGAAGTAAATGGAAAAAGTGCAAGTTAGCCAGAGCAAAAATGATTCTGCTGGTGTTTTTTACTACACCAGAGGAGAATCTGCTGGAGATCTTATGGCTTCATGCTGAGATGCCTGTCTCCAGTTTTTTATGAATGTGCTTCCACAAATTCAAGGTTTTCACTAGAGAAAAAAATCCTATAGGTGATGTACCTCTCATCCTTTCTCGTTTTCAGAGGAAGGGGAAAAAAGAACGAGAAATAATAATACGGGAATCAGACCAAGTTCACTTCATATAAATCCATTCCAACTTTTTGGAGAAAAGAAGAAAAAAGTCTGCTATTCTCATTTGAGAGAAGAGAAGCTGAGCTTAAGTTCTATTACCATCATTTCGTGACACATCATTCACTACACAATACGCTATCATGCATACATACAAGTCTCGAGAATCTTTCTTTTTTTCATTTTACCTTTCCTCTCCACTTTTCCTTTCCAGGGATAGATATCTGTCCTCTGTAGTATATTATACTGGCATGAAAGCTGGGGAGAAAGAAGACAAATATGTTTTTTTCAACAGAAAACTCAAAGGTATTCATCATCTCATGCTATATGTCACTTCCCTTCTCGCCACTTTTTAAGGAAACCTCACGCACAAAGTGCCTTTCCATGATCCAGTGTGGTAACAACTCGGCATTACCACTACCCTCATAACAGCAGGGCATCTTTTTGACTTTCTTAAGAAAGATTTTTTTTTGTTTTTTCCCTTGACTTAAGCTTTTACCACGCAAACCACGATTTTCTCCCTGTGCGTGTAATGTTAACGGCACCAACGGCACATGCACTTTTGCACAAGAAATGCAACGGGTTTCCTAAAATTGTGTTTGAGTTGATGATGACGACGACGGAAAACTCTCTATTATCCTTGTTGGCGTGCATAGTAAATGTCCACGTTTTGTTGGCTTCTTTTGTATTTTTGGATGATGATGTTGGGAAAGAGGAAGAGAGAAGAAAATTATTGCACTGTTTGTTTGCAAATGTGTTTGTAGTAGAGGGAGAAAAGAGGAAAGCGGAAATACATAAAGAATACACACACAAATGAATTAACTCACGCAGATGATCATAGTAATGCAACTCTGTCTCTCGTAAACTTTCCCAAGGAAATGCTCAAGCGTAAACAAATGAAGACTTTTTGGCTCTGTTGGGAGGAAACGCACTCAGCAAAGAAATCCGGGTGGCACTTTTTCTCTCTGCAAAGATGAAAGCGAAAACTTAAGTAATCGACGACAAAGGGAAATAAGGAAGTGAAGGAAAGAATCATCATTCCCCATTCCTATGCATAATATTCCTTTCCCCGACTTCCCTTCGATGGCACGTTTTTCTCTCTGTGTTTTAATAACTTTCATAAAACTAAATAAACGCAAACACAAGCCTGAAATGAGCGTTTTCCAGTAGGATTTAAGTTTTCACGGTCGATATGCATAAGACGGTGGAGAGTAAAATCTGTAAGAAAGTGGAGTAGATGAACATGTCGCAATTTCAGTCGCGTGCTTTAAATTTGTACTTACGCTATATACCAGCAGGTATACGTATATTTGAAGCTGTGTAGTCAGATAAGTTATTTGTCATTCAAAACTTTTTCAAGCATTCATATTCATTTAGTTGGAAAAGCAGGGTTTTATAAGGGGAAAGGAGGAATTTCACAGTTCACTTTTCTCAACCGTTTCATCTTTCCAGATCAAAGTTTGAGAGAAAAAGGAGAAGAAAGTTGTCGAGATTCTTTTACTACAGATTTCATCTCCCTGTTTACATGAATGACTAGCTTTAAAAAGAAAATTATAAAGAGAGATATATTTACTGGAATTTTATCTATTTCGTCAGGTAGTTGTGCACGTCGTGTTTGAAAAGAAACCACTCATATATTTTGTCACGTATGCATTTTTGATACTATATACTCTCTGCCTATAAAGTTGACGACTGTTAGTCTATCCATGGTCTTGTGTCATTAAGATCAAAGATTTTTTAATCATTAGACCGTAAATACGTTAAAAACTTCTACTTACATATATTCAACTACCAATTGATGCACGGTTATATATGTACAACTAAAGCATCTTGAAGTTTGTAACTGATGATGATGAGAGATGCACTACGACTTTATGGGTTTGGTTCACTGAAGAAACCTGTACAGTGCCGTAATCCTTGTTCGTCAAGTTCAAAAGCTTTTGCCGCTTATAGTATACCCATATAATTTATAGAGATATCCTCTCTACAATTTGTTAAGACACTGCTAATCTCTTTCGTTTGTGTATTGTACAGGGTTGATGATAAGCTGATTGTCAAAGTTTCCGACAGTGCATTGTCACGAGACTTATTTCCTGATGACTATCACTGGTTGGGTGAGGCTGAGAGTCGGCCTGTCAAATGGATGCCACCAGAAGCTATTGTTCAACCACGTTCCACTGGTGCTGCTGCCGATATGGTAAGAAGATGAAAGAAGTTGCCTATATGCGTAATATGCATTTTTAAAGATTAAAGATACAGTATGGTTCCTACCACCACTAGAGGTGTTATCATTGTCAAGTTTTTCATTGAGGGATTCACCCCCTTTTAAGTTTCTTCTGAATATAAAAAATATAAGAGTTTTATTGAGAAGCGTGAAATTATGATTGGGATCTTGTTTGATAGACACGTTGGCATTTGATGAGCTGAAGATTTTATAATAAGCCTCTGAATGAAACCCTCATAAATTCATAAAATATTGATCGGATACGAATAAACTTCATACTGCTGTGAAGCATTAAATTTCAATACAGTGTTTTCTCTCTCCAGTGGTCGTTTGGTGTTTTATTGTGGGAGTTAGCAACACTGGCACAACAGCCGTACACGGAAATCGACCATGCTGATCTGTTCTCTTTCTTGAAAATGGGCTATCGTCTCTCACAACCTGTGAATTGCCCCGATGAAATGTAAGTGTGAGGATTTTATTTAGTTCAAGCTTAAATGGTTGTTTGCGTTCCAGTTTCCAGTAATGTAAGACAAGGCTGATTGGACCAATATGTATTTTATACAGATACGCTACAATGACAAGTTGCTGGACATGGGATCCCGATGACAGGCCAAAATGGACCCAAATTACGCCTGAACTACAAACCTTATTTGCGCAGTTAGCCCAATACGTTTGACAAGAGGGACTGGGAAATTTCCCAATAGATTTTTTCGACAATTAAACCTGTCAGCATGAGTGGCTTACACGCATTTTATTTTGCGGTGTTTGGTGTTATTTATAAAGTTATAATGGGAATCCAGTACAGTCATTGTTTTGTGGTTGCCATCAATTTAATATGTGAATGTATATATTGTGGGGGCACACGGTAAGCAAAGAGTAGCAACTTTTTGCTTTATTGGGTTACACTTAGAATTTTAAAAAAGATCCGTTCATCTAAATGAATTTCTCTACACTGTAGTACTTATTAATTGTCACCAGGCTAATAATGTATCATACGAAGAACTTATTACAAACGGACTTGACTTGATATTGGTTGTTTCGTGTGTTTTCTACTACACTTTTTCGGTACTCTTGTATATTTCTAATGTTGTATATAATCCATGTATAATAAATTCTACTACATGTGTCCAATCGGACGAATGATGTATATACTATTTAATGAAGAAGCGTGGCGTATGTAAGGATAGTGTTCATTTTCATGTACATACCGAACCACTATCGCGTTCGATTAACCGTCATATTGTATGCTTTGTTTGATTGTGTGTGCATTTAGATGATACATAATTGATGTTAATTGTGATAAACGATAACTCGAATATACGTAATATGTACCGATATGATTATGTAGCTCCGAAGTTAGATAACATTTTAACATTGTGTATATATGTCAATACAATTATTGTAATAAGTTTATTCATAACACGTTATACTATTTAAATTTCAACTATTTAACGTCTCGTAAAATTGTATCTCTATTAACTTAAAAAATAAATTATGAATTTTTAAAAGTAACCTACCCAAATGACTAACCTAGTAGGCTTTATGCCCATTCATTTTCATTTTTTGGTGTTGTTGTGATAACATGGCCATTACTCTGCTTGTCATTTTGAAATATGCGCAGTCACATTTTACACAAATAACTATTGTGAAATACCTTAGATGACAGTCAGCGAAAATTAAACAAAAGGTTCAGGTCAAACTTTTTGGGACGAAAGTAGGAAATATGCATTTCATTCTGGGAAATTACGAGCTTTACATGCTTAATCTAACAAAGCATTTCAACACACTCTGTCAGAACCTAAGAAAAAAATTGAGAGAGCTTTCTTCCCTTAAAAGTCAATGAATTCATTTCATTCTGGGAAATGACGAGCTTTACATGCTTAATCTAACAAAGCATTTCAACACACTCTGTCAGAACCTAAGAAAAAAATTGAGAGAGCTTTCTTCCCTTAAAAGTCAATGAATCCTGGCTTTTGACTTCCTTCCTAGTAGCTTTCCATTCTTTTCTTTTAGCCCCCTCACTTCCCTCCCATCAGCATCAATAATCAGGAGAAAATTGTGATTTCAAGTAAGCAGAAAAAGGGAGTTTATGGAAAAACCTACTAAAAATTGGTATGTATGCTATTCCAAGTCATTCTCCTTCTCCCTTAAACATGCAAACACTTTTACTTCACAAGATGGAAACATGCAATATGCAGTGAAATCGAGCTTTTTATAACAACTAGCAATCTCAAAGTCTGCATTGCTTTAACCAAAATGCAAGGAGCAAGAAGAAATGCATAAATGTCAATACAAGGCAGACTTTCAACGGGGGGAGTTGCGAGACGAATTACCCTGAAATTACATTTATTCCGTATGCCACACTGTATCATCATCACTACTTTGAGCTCATTCTTTGTCTAGTGTGCACCCCCTATAAAATCTATTATTATTTCCTTGAGTGCTATTCTGAAAGCAAATCAAATGAAGATTATTAGTTTGGCAGGTGTTATTTTTTCCAGAGAAAAGTTTTCCCATAGTAGATTTTTTACAGGGAAAGAATCCATCGACATGCAAACCGAGAAAGGGGAAACAAAGGACTGGGGAAGGAACGACGAGAATTGAATTTTTTATGTTTTCTATACGAATAGTATGCAAGTATATTATTATTTTTTTTCTTTTCATTGCTTCTGCCAAGTTTAAAGATTGAATTTATTCCATATAGCTATTGCATGCCGGTGAAAATGCAGTATTTACTAACTCACGTCAGGTCAGATTTGAGGAAATGGAAAATTTTAAATGAAAATTCCGAATATAAATATAATAATTTGTGAAGTTTTTGTTTTACATAATATTTTGCATCATAAATATTATATTCAATGAATATACGTGTAAATATAGTAACTTGTAAAGTTTTTGTTTCACATAATAGTTTGCATCATAAATAGTATATTCATACTATAAGTTAGCGGCAGAGTTCAATAGCTTGAAATCTAGAGCTAACAACTTCAGGCGGTTGAAGAATTTCAAGACCGTAGCGTATACGGAATCTCAACGACATCAGTTCCCCTTGTTGAACGGAAGTGCTTTCATTAGTAGGATAAATTATGGCCCATTTTGCATCTCGATCATATTCCACTGTGTGTTCTCCGTACACCTAAATGTAATGGACAGCGGGAATGGTAAATTGCTTAGTAAATATTAATTCATTCAGTGTGTCTTTTGCCTCAAGTAGTACGCATTGAAATTGGCATTTATAAAAACACCTCCATTACGTCTATCATGTACACATTTATTAGTAAATGTTTTACCCCAAGACTAGTGAAATTTTGATCAAATAACATCGTTAATGTCCAGCCTTCGGATCCTGTTCCAATAGGGGCTGTGAAGTTGTTATGTGCGTAATAGCTCAGAAGACCTTGTTGCTGTTTGGTAATAAGATTTGAGCAATCCAGTCCAACAGAAATCGCAACTACTGTTGCAATAATTATATATGCTAAAATTTTATCCATTTTGCGGAAACTTCAATGTAGGTTAGTTGTGTAAAGAAGCTTGCACAAACTTAAGCTGACTGACGGTGAGTTGATATCAGTTATGAGGCTGAGGAAGTACTCCAGGTAACTTATCCTACTTGTAACATTGTTTCATGCACTCATGTATTGTTTCATGGAACAGACATTTGACAAGTCGTACTTGAAAATGAAAATAATCTGATTGCGGAAGGATAAGAGTGAATGTTGATAACGCATATATCATAATTATTAAATCTTCCAGTGTCAGCATCCTCAAACTGTTCGATCAATTTTTTCCGTAATTTAAACTGGAGTACCATACCACTAGGGTATATGCACACAACTGCTTTTTATGACTTTAATATTGTGTGATTTTAAATTTATTGATGTGTGCCACACTCCTGGTGTTTATGAAATATAACAAGAGAATAATAAACTACTCTGCATAAATCACAAAGGAAAGCGTTTGCTCATCTGTCAAATGCACTACCAACTGCATTTCATTAAGCCTCATTTATCCAAATCCAAGTATGAAGTATTCTCATCTGTCCATCCCTTTGAGCTCATCATGCTCACAACATCAGGCTTTTCAGTTTTGACTCTGTGTGAGAAATTTTAGCACTTGTGATGATCAAACAAAAAGAACCACTGTTCATCCATAAGCTGTCTTAAACATTATTTACCACATCGTATCCCTGAGATTTTTTGGTTTTAAGTGCCCAACAGCAGCACCCGATCTTCATCTACGAACCGTATTTCCTGTACACCAAAACATCATCATAAATTACTTCCCAGACATACGCCTGCATTATGGTTGGTTCTCGTACAAAACCGATTTATCCTTTGAATAATGATCGTGGCAAAAACCACCCTGGAAAACTGGAAGGCATCCTGCCGTTCTTCCCGCTGCTGTCGCCAGTCCAACATCAGTTCATTCCTTCCATTTACTTTTACTATACGGCTAAACTTACACCCATTCCGTATATAACCGAATAGTGGGAAGATTATTACTAAAAACACTAACCCTTGCACAAACAATAACACACACGCACACATAATGTTCCATGTATTATGAACCTATATTTCACATAAAAACGGTTGGTGATTTCCGCTTGGGCTTTAGATTTTAGATGCTTACTTTTGGTAAAATTTGATGATTCAAAAATTTTATAGCTTTTATGGTTGGTTTTAAGTGAAAGGAAATCAGGGAAAAAGTTTGGTGCACACATACAGCGTTCTCTCATTTATTTACTTTCCACAGGCGCTTTCTCTGACAAGTTATTTCTCCTTGAAGAGTGTTTCTGGCAGTTTGGGGTTGGTAATGTTGGTCTACAGATGTATCACAACCGCGAATGCATACTTATATTTTTGTAAAACTTAAACATGCAAAGCAGTCATATGTATAACTAGAAAGCCGCATATATACGTGTTTATATATCAATGGATACACCAATAAATACATTCATGTCTAATTTTTTGAGTAGATGGGTTATTTATCACAAGACTTATAACTAATCGTAAGTGAGTATTAAGAAAACATTAATTCTCAATGAAGTTGTACCTTCTGATAATATTGCGGTTCTTTAATGAATGATATCATTTTCGCATCATATCCGGGAAATAGGTGATGCATTGTATGCGGTAAAACGCCACAACATTATAAATCGTCATTTACTCATACATGCCTAAAATTAAAGCTGTGTTCAACGTTTTATTACTAGAATTGTAAAATACTCAACTTTCCAAGCTCGGCAGAGAAGATTCTGTCACAGAAATAGTTTACCTTACAATGTTAATTAGCTTGATTTCACTAATTTGTCCAATTGGTTTGGCATTCGTTCATGGGGCAGTTCTGGACAACTGCAGTGTAGCTTTTCACCTTCAAGAATCAGACGTGAGTGAATCATTATGGAACACTTGTAAGTCAATATCAGCTCAAATAAACAAATAAAATAACTGCAGCAGAATATTCACTATAAAAAGAGATATTTTAGGGATTTGTCTAGCTGACGCGCTCAGTCAAGGGAATTCATCTAAACTGCACAAATCTCCAACTTTGAAAAATTCTCCCAATGATTCAGGAAACTGTATGGAGTATTCCTTGGGATTGTTTCAGGTTTGCTTTGCAATTACAAACTACTTTTGTAACTGTGTACTTACATAGCGTTCTGTGAAAAATATCCTTAAACAAGCAAAAATAAGATATTAGTATTTCCACAGATTCCGAATCTTTGGTGTACTACCGAAGAGCACAAATATTTTGGTAAATGTACCATAAACGGATGTCAACTTGACTGTCTCAGTAAATACATTAACACAACTTTTTTGATTAAGGAGGTTTTCAAAAGTTATTAAAAGGAGAAGGTATTGTCATGAACAGAGCTATTGGACGATGATATTCAGGATGATATTGAATGTATGAAAACCATCGCTCAAATGAACCGTTTCAAGTATGAATTTACTGCATGGTCAAAGGTAAGCACTGCCAAATGTTATCCCAATTCTCGTCTCCAGCCGTCACCCAAAAACTACGGAGATTGTCTAATGATTGGTAATTATAAGAGCCATTGTGTAACAACAAGTAATTATTTTCATTCGTGGATTTGGTTTCATGCGTTACATTTTTCCCTTTGTAGACGGGAGAATACGAAGACCAGTGCGCAATGACGGATTGCAACTCACGAGTATTCCTTTATGGGCTACTGTGGTCATTGTTGCGATATCTTGCTTGATTGTTTTTTCCTTGACATATTTATACTATAAATATAGGCAGAACAGAATTGTAAGTGTTTAGCTGTTTTCCCATGAATTTGCTTCACTGTCTTCTTTCCTTCTCTGAAAAACAATTCCATCAGTCTACACTTTCAGCAACTGAAATCAAACAATTTAAATACGGGAAAATTAAGTTTGACCGACAATCCTATGCTCCCCACGAGAGGATAAGGATGAGTGAACTCATACAGAATAATGCGGTAGATGAACCCTACAATACTGAATATGAGGTGTCTCAATCAAAATTCTTTATAGGTAAAACCATATATTATTTATAGGAAGTAAATCGTGCGCAAAATTTAAGCAACTAAATCTATATAATGGCGAGTTTATTAATATTGTTATCCTCATCTATCGTTAATTCAAATATAATAATATATAATGGCGGTTTTATAGATCAAAACATTTGCCTCGGTTCTGGAGCTTATGGCATTGTTTACAAAGGTTCCTGCAAAGGAAGGGTCGTGGCTGTAAAAACTGTTAAACCCAATGCGACCAAAGAATATTTTCAGTCTTTACTTGGAGAAATTAAAATTTTATCTTATATTGGGAGACACGATTTCATTGTAAATCTGGAAGGGGCTTTTACTAAACATCTTCAGCAAGGTTTTTTTTTAAAGGAGAGCAACAGTATTTGCTTTAGCTTAAATAAGCATTTACCTACTACTGCAGTTTGAATTTCCAGGTATTGTCTACATATTTACGGAGTATTGTGGTTTGGGGAATCTTGAAAAGTTTTTGAGGTCAAATCGGAACAATTTTGTGAACATTGAAGAAGACTTAACTACGGATGCGAACTCGTCATATGGGGATGGCGACTCTAGCTCGTAAAAATCTTCAATAAAAAAATGCATACTCTAATACCAAGACAAGTTCAACATAAGTTTTTCCACTGGGAACTTTTTAGGACGGTCCCCAAAACGCATTGCATAAATCTGAAGTTCTTACTGCAATATGCACATCAAATTGCCAAAGGGATGGATTTCCTTTCAACCAAACAGGTTATTAATGTTCACATAGTGTCTACATCTTTCGAGATTTTCCAGTGCGTACTACAATTACAATACCATTCACTATTGCTCAATAATTCTGTGAAATTGTTCTTCATCCCATTTTAAGGTCATTCATGGTGACTTAGCTGCTCGTAATATTCTTCTTGTTGATCAAAACACTGCCAAAATCTCAGACTTTGGTCTCTCTCGGAAATTATACGGCTACATAAACTACATCAAGAAGAAAGAAGTGAGTTATTCCTTTCCTTTGTGTTTTCATTGCTTTTACTTTTAGCAAAGCCCTTGGTGGCGAGCTAAATTGTCGTGAAGGAGAAAGAAAGTGGGCCGACCCACAGCACGAAATATGAACATCCTACACAGCATATCAAATAATACTTAGGAACCATTGCCCTGGCGTTGGATGGCGATAGAGTCATTGAAAGAAATGAATTTCTCTACATCCTCTGATGTATGGATGTACGGAGTGCTGTTATATGAGATATTTTCTCTTGGAGAAGTGCCATATCCAGGCTTGTCATGGAGCTTGGAATTTGTCGACAACTTAGGAAAAGGCTTTCGAATGCTACAACCTAAGCATGCTCCACTTAATGTGTGAGTAATTATATGTGATGCTTCAGTACACACTCATTCGGATTTTTTTATGGGAAGCTTCTCATATGTATTTTAAGGAAGGCCATTATTAACTTTATCCTTTTATGTTCTCTGAAATATCACTCCACCAGGTACACTCATGTGATGCTCAAATGCTGGGAAAATAATCCAATTGATAGACCATCTTTCTTAGAACTGTCCAATTACTTTTACGAAGCTTTACACAAGATCACTTCCAAGGTATGTCGTACTTTCGGATTTGACTCAAATATTGTCTGAGTGGTAAAACAAGCTTGTAATAAGATTCTGTTGTACAGGATTACACTTGTATGATCGAATCTCTAGCCATTCAACAGCAAAATGATGCTAACAATCCTGCGAGTGGCTCTTCTTACCAGAATGTCATGACGTAATCATTACCACTCACGTCCAAAACTTAAGACCTCAGCTTTAAAAATACATAAGTGAGGTTGATTTGATCACATTTAATCCGTTTACTTTCGATGCAATTCGAGATAATTACAGAGACATATTTATGCATCATGTAAATCACTCCTCGACAACTTTGTTATTCCACTAACCGTTTAGTAAACATTTATGCTGTATAAAGGTTATACGCAGGTTTAATTATCTGTCGAAATGACTAATAAAAGGTAAAATGCAGTTATTCCAAAAGGACAGGAGGAACTGTGATCCCAAATCACCTAAAATTTAATTGTGAAATCCTCCTTCACAAGATAAATGAACGTAGCCTGGGGAGAAAGCTCATAAAAGACAATCTAAAGTAATTAATTTTGCATGCATTGGAGCATAAATTAAATATTTTGGAAAGCACGAGGATGGTTGCAGTAGGGGATGAAAATTGTAAAGTCAAAGAAATAAATAGCTGCATTACCATTGCATTCATACATACAACCACGACGAAACCACCTCAAACGTTCAACGCAAAAGACAAAAGCGACTCTCTATCACTGTCGGTTTCCCTGTTTCTGTTTAGAAAGCGGTATGAAATAAGATGATCTTTTGTTTTCTGTGATGATGCCATTGCACTGCACTGCTTTGTAAAAGAAACGCATAAAGCTACTCTGTTCGTAAAGCGTTTTGACTGGTGCGCTTCTTTCCTTAAGAGTTGCATGCATGCATTTCATGAAACGATCCGATTCCCACTTAACGTTTCGTATTTTCCCTTAAAAGCTCTCAACTCCACTCCATCCAATTTAGTGGAAAATAATGAGACTTTATTGGAATCCTTGATGTGTATAAGTGAGCTTTTATACTTTTAGCGTGTGTGTTGTAGAAGTCAATTTCAGAAAGGGGTACCAACAGCACGTGAAAGATTTCAAGTTTCTCGCCACGCGCTTTCACTTTGCCTAGGACTATTGTTTAACTTTCCTCGTGTACACTTTTCACACAAGCTTTAAACAAAAATGCAGCCTGAATACATCAGAAACATGGACTCTTAACTGGGTAAAATTGTAGATCTTTGTTCAGGTTACGTTCTCTCATTAACTTTCTAAATTTGCTTCTAATAGAATTCTCCTTGAAAGCACTGTCGTGTCGAGCACCGAGATCCCTTGTTTGTGTCCTACTCTTTACGTTCCAGTTTTATCAAAAAGGCATCCACTCACCGTTCTCGAATCCTGTTCAGCTTTTAACCATCATCATCAAACAGAATGACTACCCTTGCCAGGAAAAAAAGAATGCAAACAAGGACATGGACCATACAGTAAAATCTCATCAACGCATATAATGGACGTGAACATATTTTGGGATGGGAATTCTACCACCCTATGTTCTCCCCTGAGTTTGGGATTTTACTCGCCCTTGCATTTCGATGAGGTTTACTCCCTTCTCAGGTTGTGATGATGTGAGCTACGTAAGCTGTCGAACAAACAAAGATTTAAAAGAGAGGAGACAAATACGAAACGGAGATAATCAGATGGATATGAACTAGTGAAAGTAAATTTCTTCTACTTTGATACATGCACAATAGAAGAATTATATTTTACTCTGAATGATGGACTTTGTGTGTACACTGGCTTACAAAATACTTGTTGTGTTCATCTTGATTTAATGAGAGGGTGGTTGATGGTTTCATGATGAGGGTCCAGTCCACTCTGAAACCGTTTCGTTGGGCATTACACTTCTTTTACTTATCGAGATTTTCGGAATAATGTACATTACATACATACAACAACATCCTCTGATCCTCCCCTTATGGCATGCTTTGTGTGCTGTAGGGTAAAGTAAGTAAAATAATCGCCACTGGTACCTCATGATCGTCGTTATCAATGAATGTTTACACTCTTCCGTTCTCATATTCTTGAGTTTTATATTCTTCAGTTAAAATTGCTTTAGCAGCAGATTCAGATATCGAGTCACATTTTGGCTTTATTCCATAAAGTTGCATTGCCGCAGTAGTGAAGTTATTACTCTTTTACAAAGAATGCTGGCCATGGATATTTATATTTATTTGTAGTGAATTGCACTGAATTCAACTGAAGACCATCAATATAGCTTATCTGATGGAAACAAAAATGAGTCATTTATGTAGATGTACAGTGCCATGCTGATGTATATTACATACAGGGGCAAAACGAGATTGCACCTTTAAAAATGTCTATACGGATTGTTTTGCCTATGTTCAATAAAAATAGCTAGGTATAGCATATTAAATTTCGGTGGTTCCCAATTCTGTATGCAATTAAGAGCATTACTTAGCAGTTTCTACCAATTAATTATTTAGAACCCCCTCCTTCTAAAATCCTCGATATTTTGACAGCTCATAAATGGCAAGACATATTAATAAAAAATCATGCACATTAAAATTTCAATATTAAACTGTCAAATCAGTCTCCCATAAAAAGAAAATTATTTGATGATGCCATCCTCTAATCACACTTGCTATCACACAATGACATTCAAAAGAGCAGTCCACTCCACCAGTGAGAGTGCTACAACAATTTATGTATACTTTTCCTTTTAAAGGGTGATTTATGCTTTTGAGCGTTTCCGCTTTAAATGACACCACAGTTATTGACAAAGCCTGGGAATGGAACATCAAACATTAATTGTAAGTAATATTTTGCATCCCTTCATGAGATACTTGTGTATTAAAGGTTTTGATAACTATTGCTTTCCTTTGAGCGTGTGAGAGTACCACTTTAATGTATACCACAAAAACCCTTTACAAGAAGAAAGGTTGCTTCAGCATACGCTATTCCGACTCGCACCCTCTCTTAAACTGATTCAGCAAATCTACCCAAATACATACACACTCCACAAATATACACCGACCGTACTTACATTGGCACGTGTCATGTAGTGAGTCGCCTGGAGTGACAATAATAAAACTGTGGTCCATGCAAATAGAGCACGCGTCATCTCATCCTATGAACAATCACAAACCATTAGCAGAGAGCTCATGCTTATTCTCCAGTTTTTACTATGTCCCTACTTCCTCTAGTTCAGTTATTGTGACAATGGTGATGCATAGTGGGAACGTGAGGTTGGAAACTCATCTTGAGGAAAACCATTTGTGAAAGTTCTCATACAATGAGACAGTCATATATTTCAGAAAAGGAAAGTGAAATAGATCGAGGTACTATTATGACTGCGATTATTAAGAAGAAATAATAATGATAATCGTAACAACGCTCATCAACTTCATCATTACTGCCGCTTTTACTCCGTGTGTTTTCAGAAATTACAGGAAAAGCACGTATACCTAACGCACGGTCCACTTATCAGTAACGCGTAATTTTGTGTTTTACGCAGATTTTTCCCATTCCACCATCCTCCGAAAAAGACTGAAAAGAAAGTTGTGCTCGCGCCACACACGCAGTCAAAACTTTGTGAGTTGAAAATTATTATCATAATGTCACTTTCGCATGAATTTACCCCTCGGTTCATTTAGCTAACTCCAGGAGGTAAACAACAAATAAATGGATATTTTTCCGTTTCTCGTCTTGCCACTGCTCTATTCCATTCTCTGCTGCTCTATTCTCGATTATATTATTCCTTCATGATAGTCCCCACCACAGACTATTCGTAATCAAGGACATAGCTGGATTTAAATAGTATAAAAAAATTATATGCGTAAACTTCCATGTTTAAAGTCTATTGGTAAATAAATACGCAAGAAAAAGAGGCATGTCGTGTGTGATATCGCCTACAACAGACAACAATTTGGACGTTCAGACATCCCAGTAGATGAAGTGACAGTTTTGTAACATAACATGTTTAAACGCTTACAATCAGAGAGTAGCGCGGTATCGGTACTCCAACTGTGGCATGGCATCGTAGCAGGAGGTTGTAAATCTAGCTCAACATTATCTTTTTGGTAAATCTCAAGAGTACTTAAAAAGCTCGTCGCTATTTGAATGAGAAAACTCCCCCTTCAACGGAAGCTTGAGAGGCGGCAGCAGCAGATCACTGACTCAACTCGACGAAGAAATATTGTGAAACTGGCAATATCGTTGTTATCATTGCTCCCATTTCTTCTATATTTACAGTATCTGAATGACTGAATCCTCCATATCTCTGTGATACATCTCAAGTAGGTTTCCTACGGTTTGGTGGTGCTCGCTCCTGATTACTATGCAGAGAAAGAAGGAAGGGAAATTACGTGAGAGAGAGATACTCGTTGATTATTGGTGTGACGGAACGGGAGCATCATCATGCCCTGATGACTCACTTCCTCTTGCCACTTACTACTACTTACATTTGCACTTGGCTAAATTATCATTGGACGTTTTTTATCACATATCCAGTGAGACTCTGCACTTTTCTTATATTATACAGTGTTATGTTCCTTGAACAATCCAACAATCCTTTTATTTAGAAATCTCAGATATCTGCTTTATATTTGTAGACGCGTTATATGTATATCCGAGCAAGGGATAAAATGCAAATCTCAAAACTCATCTTCTCTCCTTCTAATCCTTAAACCTTTTATTATAAAGAATAGTGCATGGATATATAGTTATACGTGAGCTCTTTCTTTCATTTCACCTTATCATAATCACTGCATAATTTCAATTGTCAGCACTATAACCTCAATGGTTTGATGAGGAAAAAGAAAATTGGAAGGAGTATCCCTAAAAGTATTAATATTCCAGTAGGTTCTTATAACTAGATGAAGTAATTTTGAACCCTCTCCTCTTTTGCAGCGGAGAGGATTACTTCAAATAATTTTCATTCCGTTGGGAGATGAAGCGCTTCCTCTAGGAAAACTGAATTAAAAAAGAAATTGACTCTTGTCACTTTCCTTCTCTGTAATACTAAATGTACTCGCTGCAGAAGCCATTTAAATGTTGTACAAGGGTGCAAAATACATTTAATTGTCGTCTCGAGTCCCATAATACAATTTTTGTGAATGATCCCTTTATCTAGAAAATGGAAAGAAACCTCACAACCATACCACATTTTCTATAGTCTAAATACTTGGGGTAGAAGTTCATCTACAGGATTGTATTTTACCAGTAGATATTACATTTCCGTACAATTCGAAAGCACAAAGTGTATCCGAACCGAACATTCATGAGATGGAATGAAGTGGGTAGCAGACAATAAGCATAGTTGATCCCTTGTTGAATCTAACACATAATTTTTCTGCTGTATGTATTCTCCTTTACTCCATTCACACCCTGCTTGGATATTTCTCCATAATGCTGACACTGAATTTTGAGTCGTGAACATAACTTTCCCCATCCCATTTGCCTACGATTATAATCCCATCGAATATCAGGCATTGCCATTCCACAACAACAAACTATAAACCCAGCAGTACTTCCTTCTTGCATTGTGCACTGCTTCTATGGCGTCGGTCCTGTGAACAAACTTTCACGATTTATGGAAATGGATCGTATGATGATCAGAATGGTGCATCAAAATCGTATTTGAAGAAGCGCAGGGGTTCTAAAATAGCTTTGAGAAACGGCAAACTCTTCCACTAGGGATGTGATACTTAAAAGATCCCAAATGGGGTTGTGTTTTGACGGAATTTCAGATATCTTGGGTGCATAATAATACATTCGTTTCAATGGCATTTAGTCAGATTCTCACCCCGCTTCCTTCTTCATTATGGCTGCCATTCAACTTCACATTATGCTTTCACTCTAGCGACCGACTATTTGAAAGATTGTAAGTCTGACTCACACCAGATGCGATTATCGACTACAGCAATACAATCCTAGTAGCCATATACTTGGCTTGGATTTTATATTGATAAACTTTCCCATCTTCTATCAAACATTTTTGGGGTAAAAATATACCATATCTTCAACGTTCCAACACACACGTAGAAGCTTTTGTTCAACCCTCGATTTTAATGCAAAAGTACAGGGTATAGAATGTAGAGTATGGGGGAAATGGAATATGAATATAAACCCTCCAGCTCCTCTTCCATGAGGGATGATGTCTCGGGCAGTGCGGCAGGAGGGTTGTTTCGTCACATATTGCATAATATATATCCCAGTCGAAGGACAATTTTTGAATTATCTCTTAAATTCAGTCGCAACTTGGAGAAAACCTATTTCCGTATAAAGTGCTTTCTGAGCTAGTCGCATTCAGGCGGTATGAAAGAAACCATTTATTTACCATGGATGAAATGTGTCATTTGTTTATTCCTTAGGCTCAAGGGTAGGTCAGAAATAGAGAGGGGTAGTGCAGTGTGAAAACGAATTTTGAAACACATGCAGTAGTCGCCGGAACATGTACATCGTACTGTATGAACTAAATAAGTTCTTTCAGACCTTTCTCAAGCGAAACTATGTATCTCTGAGAAAAGAAGAAGAAAAAAATCAAAAGGGAAAACTGCATGGTGAATGCCGTACAACAATGACACATTACATACAATACAATACAACAGAATCCAGTCTGCTAGAAACGCGATTACTTTCATACTTCATACTAACAAGTTTTGTACACCATAACCTTGAGCTTAGATAACAAAGCTGGAAATCCTATCTCAAATCCACCAAAGACCTGAAATTGGTCTGTGGGGATTTGCATTGGACACGAGCCATTCCTTTCTCTGTCTTTCACCATGGGTCTATTTCGCCATCCCTTTTGGCAGGTCCATTGACATTTCCATTTTGATCTTGATCCCATTATTTACCTATTGGGCTGACAAAATGAGATGTACATTATGCACTTCTAACTCCTAACATCATTCCACCTATGGCATATATATGCCTGGCTGCTGTCCACTTCAATTTTTGGATATTCTACCCCACAGTAGTACCCCAGATGACAACTTCGTTATATACTTGGATTGTTCCAGTGTTGTAGGACAATCCAATGCATGAATATGGATTTGTTTGATTATTTCTCAGATAAGTGTTGAGCTCATCAGTTTGCTTGTCAAAGTGTGGTCAGATGTATACTTAACGAGATCAGAGTGACAGATAGAAGTTGCAGAGTGTAAAAAGCAGGAACGTCACTCGTGATTTGTCCTTTCCAATGCGACCAAAATTACATACGGAATAAAGAATTTTAGTCTAGAAGCTTCAAAGCAAAAATATCATAAAGAAAGAAGCACGATACCTTGTTCTTTTATGCACAACCAATTGCAACTTCCTTTTGAAGTCGCGTCCTTTCACTCCTTTCCCCTTCTCCAAACTCATTTTCGTGTTTTACCACTTCACAGAAAACGTTGGTTGGTAGCACATTTGATCGACGTTTGAAAGCTCTATCATTTTAAATGCACATCAAAACTCAAGAGGCAAAAACGAATTGAAAATCATTCGGTGGAAATTTAATATAGAATCTTCTAAGAGAAAGGTTAATATGAAACACTGATCTTGAGAGAGAGTAAATAAAACGTCGGCAGTGCAGCTCACTGTTACGCGTTGCGTAAAATGTTGATATTTTAGTAAGACATATTGAATAACGAAATAACTATATTTTGGTAAAGAAAAAAAAATATTTTATTTTATATTAGTACATTTTTTAAATTCTTACTTAATAGTTAGTTCTTTTTGTGATGCCAAAATATAAATGACATTGACATAAAGCTGAATGTAACTAAGAATAGGGCAACGTATGGTGTTAATTCCACATTTTCTGCTGAAATAATTTTAATTGATTTACATTATACGCATAAAATTGAGTTATAATTAGCATTTCCTTTGCTTGTATTATTGTATCTCATGCGCATTTGTAAGTAATATTTATTATGGTTAATTATCATTACACACACTACGTTATTACACACTTTAGAATCTGCATCTATTTTATGTATTATAAATGTACTTTATCTACTTCTACCAGTGAAGAAAAGCAAAACATATTCCGCTGGCAGTAGGCTAACTCAATCATTGGAGTCCAGATTTACGAAACATTTAGAAATCCGAGACGAACAACGAATCCTTATCTTACTATCTTACATGATGAGCAAAATATTTTTGCTCCTGTTAGATACACCCTGGCTTATATTCACAGAACGCACTCTTAAATGCTCTGTGACTTATATGCATGCGACATAAAGTGTCTTTTGATTTAATTCATCCTATTATTTTGAATGCCGAGACAAAACATTAAACAACTTATTAATGAGTAATGATAGGGGTTTGAATGATTCTTGAGGGAAGCCATTTTTCCTTACATAGGTTCATAGAGGGATGCAGGAATGTGTGTTCCCTCAAGTCTATCTACACACTTTTGAGATCGGATGGTAACAATATGCGACTAGGATGAATGCGGTCGAATTTTATCCCCACTAAACCGACATAAAAGCAATTATTAAGGAATCACTGCTCGTAAAGAAATTAGAAATTCCGGTTGTCTGTCGGTCTCTGTGTGAAATCTCTAATTCTTAGACCGTTGAACTTTTCAAAATCTGTTTTCTCTACTAAATATATAGGGTCAAAGTCTAAACGCATATTAATTTGTAGCCAAATTCGTTAAACTATTTTAACGATAACATTAGCGATGGCTTTGAATTTCAATACGAGAACATATGCCGTGTAGCATATGATTCGAAAGCTTATTAAAAGTTTAGTAGATTGGTGTACTTAGTTTTTAGAAAAAATTGTCGTCTGATCATTATAAGGGTCAACAAATGTACAAAATTTCACTTAGCGGAGCTCCTTCCATCTATTTTATTTATATGGTTTATTTAGAAAGGTTTTAGAAGAGGAGGGTGTCGATGTTGAAGTATTCGTTATATGCTTGAGTGGAATTCCAACAACTCATACATGATCTCTGAGAATCTCTTGAGTGTAATTACTACACAAGCTAACATGTACTTTACTATGGAGTTTGCAGTAAAAGCTATTGAAATATTTGGT
>JAHZNA010000829.1:0-22074 GCA_027743935.1 Sinodicranocentrus sp. ZH6 | reverse complement strand
ACCGTTCCGTTAATCTCGGCTTATTGAAGAATTGACTAGAAGAACATAAAAATGAAGACTTTTGGATATAGCCCAATTGTAGCACTTGACCAATTAAGGTCGTGTCACATTCCCATATATGACTCAATTCGTATTCAGTATTGTCAACGAGTTTTTTTAGGAAGCTATTCCTTAATATTACAGTTTGTCCTTGTCCATATGAATTTGATGTATTTATCATGTTGGTCTCTATGAGATTGGCTTTATTTTTTTATCTCATTTAGATACATTTCTCTCGACTAAACTGCAACTATTAATAGTTTACGTACTATGTGATTCTGTTGAATGAAGGTGCATGCATAATATGTAGTTCAGCTATAATCTTAACTGAGAAACTAATCGTAAAATCTCCAATATACTTATATTACAGGCCATTTTATGCAGCCTTTAAACGAGTTGAACTTCTTAGGGTATTTTCACGACGGCAGCCTAATGATTGATGAGTTTTTTAATTATTTATGAGTCCAAACAATAGTGTACGTTCTTATCGCAAAGTGTCAATATTAGCTCTACATGTGTTTTCATATTTCGTAGCTCAAGAAGGAATATAAAAGCAATTTTCCTCACAATTGCGTATACATGTAGGATTGTCTACTGTCACTGTAGACAATAATTTTTAACGTGTGAACAGGAACTATATTATTATAAGAACCCTAGAACAAAAACTCATATTGTTAGTTCTATCTTCTATCACTGTCATTGAGGACTGAGGACTATTGCGTTCGCACGGATTTTTCTTTAAGATTTCTGAAAATCCTCCTCCACTTCATAGCAGTCGGAAAAGTAAGGAGCCAACTTCATAATCGGATTTACTTTCAGAGAGTGCCCTTGATTGAGCTGGAGTAGAAAAATAACGGAAAAAGAATGAGATTAGCACACACAAGCGGAAAAAAGCTTTATTTACGACGACTTGGTAACATACACATGCCATCATCATTTATACCAACTTTTACTATTATTTACTGCCCCTATGCGAAAATGGAAGCCAACCAAGGAGCCATTGCTAGGGTAGTGGTTAAAAGAAAGAAAAGTGAAGTAACATATGATAAGAGCGTGTTTTGGAGTTCTGTGTAATCCATTTATTTTTCTATTCTCTAGACGTACAAGAATTTTTTCCGAAAGTTAAGCACTATTTGAAACTCAATTAAAGGTCCTTGGCACACAGGGAAAATCATGATTTTTATGCTCGGTCCTGCAATGTACCTATCGTACACATTACACATATCTTTTGTTTCACGTAATGGAAAGGAAGAAAATAATGTACTCTGTCAAAGTAAATATATATATATAGTTAAACCACTTCAATCCTGTTATAATTCATTTTCACTAAATATACGAGTATATATCTATTCACACACCAACCTTATGGTTTTTAGGCAGCAAAGAGTTGTTTAGTTTGTGAGGAATTGTATTGAAGAAATCAAAAGTTTATCAAGGGAATCTCTAGGATTAGCTCAATTTTCTCCGCTTGACTACAGTGAAAATATTAGCGCCTTTCTCCTCCAAGAGCTGAGGTTTCCATAAACTTTTATCACTAATGAAAGTGGCGGTGAATGATGATGATTGTGACTGACAGATATTCTTGGAAATATATGCTTTTCTGATATCTATATAAACTCCAATATACTTGAGACATCGACAAATTAGTTGACCGCATTAAAGCAATATTTTTTTCTCGGTTTATAGCTGTATTCTAGGAGGCAAATCGTACATACACATGTATCAAATATGTCGAGCACGCTATCTTGTTCTGACGTGATGTTCGAATTTCAGCCCACAAAGCATGTGCTTTGTTGTTCTTCAATGTTCGGAGCGTATATCTTTTGATATGGATTTGCCATATCCATATCAAACAATTGTGTGTAGTTATTGATTCTAGCCAATGAGAAACGCATGGTTTGTTGAAACCACGAAAGAGAAAAGTAGTGGTTTAAGTGGTAACGTTTTATTGTTAAGCCTTGTTTTGTGTATTTTCCCAGTAGCCTGCTCCACAGCTCTAGAAATTTTTGTGGGTCTTTGTATAATTTTGAATTTGTTAAAAGTCAATATGCAAGCTCAGTATGATTTTGTTAACCACCACTAGAACGTGACTTTAAATTGCGTATTGAGTAGGCATTTGTGGCATAATTTTTTCCCCCAGAACCCTTTCTTTTTCATGTAAACATTCCAATATCGTATATATTGGTAAATGTGGCTTGTTGGTGGCATACCATTAGAAAAAGGCAAGGTTGTTGTTCGATGAGATCAGTGAGACCTCTTTTATTTGCCAAAAGGAAATCCAATCACGATTATATACGTACATGCCTGATTTCTTTGATCTGTCTGAGGAAGGAGCTGACACACAGGGAACTGTGTTATTTCAGGGGCAACAAGAGGAATGGAAAAGTTATAAAAGAACATCCATCCACACTATTTATCTAGTTTGTGCAGTTGAGTGCTGACGCAAGAAGATCCACAACATGCAGACAAGTGAAGAACGGGATGGGAAGATGGAGGGAAGGCGAAACCACTCTAAAAATTTCTTTATTCTGAGCACGATACTGATAAAGAATAATATTGTGTATCGCAATGTTCCTGTATCTTTCAATCAATTTCTAGCCTATCCGTCAGCCTTCCCTTTTCCAAGGCTTACTTGATGCATCACTGTTGTAGGACTTTTTGATTGGTGAATGCATATATTATGTATATTAAATGTAATCCAACATGGCTTTTGGGAAAGTAGGATATACCACCGACCTTTTTTTTAGTCAGATTTCTTTCCTTTTTGTTTTAAAGAATAATAGCAGTGAGAGATATATAGTATGCGGTGTTTTAAAGAAAAGCACATACCATGTAGAGCGTTGACTTGAGTAGTTTTCAAACAAGAAATTCCGTTATATGCCTTATGCCCTCGCCCTCGTCGATCATTACATTTGCAATGAGATACGAGAATAATCGTTAAAAATTCATGGCCTGTTTTGAAACCCCATATTTTCCCGATGAGAAATGTAATAAAACAGAAGAAAATAATGGACTTGAGTGGTACCTAAGTAAATTTGAAAAAAATGGGATCGATTTTAATGGGTAAAGAGGAAGCAGGTGGGTTGAAGAGAGGATTTTGGTGACTCTTTACTCTTACTGAAGTTTAAAAGCTTGGAAAACTCTATTTACGTGATAGTAGTGTAGGAGGAATGATTATTGGTTGAAAACCAAATATTCAGTAAAGACTTATGCTTCACTGGTCACTCTAGTGTATAGACTACAACGAAAATTTAACGAATGGGAGTATAATCGGGGAAAATTACTAGTGAAAAGAAGGGCTTTGCAATCGTTGGGTTTTGCAAAGACAATCACAACATAGAAAAGAGCATAATGTCATGTCAAATTGTGGAAAGCAGTAAAAACTCAATTCTGTGGTAGTTTATTTACTTGTGTGACACTCATCTAGGGGGTACGTACATTTTGTCGTACAAGTATCTTTGGCATGACAAACAGAGGATGAAATTCACACAGCTGTATGTGAAATTGGTCCCATATGCTTTTAAAAGAAAATAAGTCCCACTTCTCATTATCATCTCTGAAAGTTCATTCATCTGCGTATTTTCCTCTTGTGTGGTAACTTTCGCAGTGCGAGTAAGCTGTGGGATGTTCAATACTCACATCACCACTTTGCAAATGAAGAGTAGAAGAAATTAGCCGAGCTGCCACTGGAATTGCATCAACAACATTAACGTTTTATTTTACCAGAGCAGAATGTTGGATTTCCCATGAGACCGGAAAAACTTGTGCTCATGCGGTGAAATAAATTAACAATAAAACCTCATCGGCAATGTCCTTGGCATGTGGGCTAGAGGAAAATTGAGAAGCGAGACGAGATGACATCCTAAATTTCCTACCTCACATCGGTCATATGAAAATCCATGCTTGAAAAATCTATTCACACCTTTTTCTCCCAACCCCACAACGGGATATTGTAGGAAAGCACATGAGTGGCGACCCGCAGGCCCTGTTTTACAATTCATTTAAAAAAACATTTTCGCCACCAATTCAGATTCTGTTTGCTCTCTTGTTCTCAGCCTTTACCCTACTTTTTGAATACCTGCATTGGAAAATTCTTTCTGTGATTAGGTCCATGCGGGCGTTGGTACCGATTCTCCATGAATATTACACTTTTTAATTTGCACATTCCGCATACTCAATTTTGATTCTTTGCATTTCACAGTAATGAATGCGTCCTTGAGAATAGCATACAACACTTTCCAATTCGAGGCATTTCCTCCAAATGCAAAGAAGACGTGTACTTTTCCGTCAAAACTGAAGTACACACTGACTGTATCATACTTATATTCGCGAAAGCTCAAGAGCGTCTAATCAAATATTTATAGAGCAATTCGACAACCATCCTACCAGTACTCGAACAGGGACGCATTTCATTAAAAATATCCCCCAGAAAATGTAACTCTACTTTCGATGATAATATATGTGAACAAATCAAACCACTCTTTCTTTTTTCGAAATGACGTCAAAGGCCAATGTAACTAAATAGCAACTGTAAGAAAAAGCTGACGATTGCTGATAATAACTAATATAAATGTATGCTTTTCTATTGGTTACGTACCCTCTAAGTAAATTACCTCAGCGATGATGTAATATAGATTTTAGTAAAAGTCACCATATACGCTTGCTCAGGCCTTGCACTATTTATAGCATCTTTATTCCCTCATAATTGTTTTATATCAACTGCGCATCGCTCTTTTTCTCCAATAATGTTACATTGTAGCCTAATGAGCATATTTTTGATATCTTATGCCAGCCTGTCAGACATTTTCCATTATGGCTTCAATCATCCACGCCTGAGAAGTTTCCTCTAGCCATTAAAAATACCTACTGGGAAGGAAAGCCATACGTCTTCGCTTGAATGGATTCTCACATTCTTTATTGTTTTCATAAATCCACAGGTAACCCCATTTATGACCGTTTCTCCAGTGCCATGTATGTTTAGATATGTAGACTGCTATAAAAAAGGAATGATGCTTTTTACTCTATCCTTCTTTTATCAGTCAACTCACTCAGTCCACACATTGAATTCAATAGAAAATGCTTTTCAATACGAGAATGCTTTTATGAGAAAGGCTTAGCTTAACAACAAACATCTCTCCATTATTATGATGGTCTGTTTTCCATTCATTGAAGAGAGATACATTTATGTTTTATGGGGAAGACAAGGAACGGACGGATGTTGGAGGGAAAATAGACGGGCAGTCGTGAGCTTAATTCAATTTCTGTCAGAAATCCTCCTTCCTCTTGTGATAAAATAACAATGGATTGTGATAATCCTTTTGTTTGCTTAGTATATTTTTCTCCTTACAAGGTTATGTTAATGTTTGTTTGAAGTTATCGTGACATATCATGATATCATATGAACGCAGAGTATTTATAGTACTCTCACAACATGTTCCATTTCAACTATGTAAATATATGGTGGGAAGTGAAGAGTAGACTATGGTTTAATATCCTAATTTCGCCTCTGGATTAACTTTGTACTAGATCAATTTTATGTTTTCCTTGTGTGATGTGATCTCTCTAAATCTGTCCTCCTTTTCTTGTGTAATCAAGGTAAAGGACGATTAGGAGTTGTGTGGGGTGGAAAAAGTAAAGGAAGCAGGTTTTTTAGAATATAAAAATAATCAACGGTTTTTGCAACGTGGATGATGGTAATTATACTAACTTTCCTAGAAAAGTTTTCCTTATTTGACTTGTCCTTCGAACAATCTTTAATACAAGAAGATTTGCAACTCATCCACCTGGATATAATTATTTTCCCACAATAACTATATGCCTGTATGTAAATTTCAGCAGCTCTACCACACCTTGGAATTTTATACGTATAAACACTTTCACCTCGAAAATATATACAATGCCCTTGTACAATGTAAATTTAGAGCATTATTTATGAAACCCGAGTGTAATTTAATTGTGAATAATTTGAAACGGAAACTTTTTCCTCTTGTTGTTGCCTCACATGTCAACTTTCACTTTTCCTTTATTCTACACAGTAAGCTGGATTAAATAAATCCACGAGGCAAATATCGAGGCTCCACGTACTCATTTGCGTGACACACTTTTTTGCAAAGCAGTAAATTTCCGAGTATGTGTTTATTTTTACACACATACATTTTACATCTTTTTGGTTATAAAAGAAAAACCTAAATATTCTACAGATTCAAAAGAACCACTGTTGTTTATCAGTGGCAATTACAAGTTTTCTGAAGTGACCCAAATTACAAGATAAATTGAAAACAAAAGTAGAGTAGCAAAAGTACACTAGATTACACTAAAAATATTTATAAACACACCGGGATGAAAGGATGATGTGGTGAGTTGGTGACCGACAGGAAGGAAAACAAGGGTAGAGGCTACTTCCTCTCCTTTCTTTTCTCTCCGAGCTCCAGCACAACAAACACGATATGTGAATGTTCACTCGTACACTTTGTAAATGTGCTTCCTCCAAACCGGTTGAGAGTACTCCTGGAGGAAAAACATTTTCCTGGAAAGGGGTTTCCTATAATCTATTGCTTCGAAAACTTCAAAAACTACGTACGAAAGCTCGAGGAAAAGGAGGTTGAAAGGGGAAAAGTTGGTCACTTATTCTCACCAAGACAAAGAAGATGAAGGGAATGCGACCATGCATAATATGTAGCTTTCTACTGTTCACAAACATTTTCACATTTGGAGAAAAACAAACATTCACAGACATATAGACAAGCTAACAATATCCTGCATAACAATATATATCCTCACTTCATCACTTGCTTACTTACTTTTCTATCTGTTTCTCCACCGGAAATGATACTTAAATGTTTTTCTCGCCGTAAATAAGAGCATAAATTTGTAGCACTCAGCTAACAACATTGAACAGGGAGAGAAAGAGTGTGTGTAAGAGTTGAATTACTGTTGAGTGGAACAAGATTTATTTGACAGTGAAACAAGTTCTACATTACTACATATAAAGTACAACAAATTCTAGAATCAGTTTTCCCTCATAGGTTACTGCTCTCTTGGAATAAGCAAGGGAAAATAATGTAAGAATGAAAAAGGACGAAAAAAGAGGATTTCTATAGTTCGTCTTGATCCAGTCCTTGTAAATACTTGTAGAGGTAAAGACTCCTCGAGTCCAGCATGGTGGACTTCCATTTTGCAATTATTATTATACCAACGCTATATCTCTTCCAGGTCTTTTGCTCCTTCTTCTCACAACTTTCACCACGATTACATTACTACAACTTTGTAGAGGGTAATTGGGTTATTAAATATTGAATGAGAATGAAGAAAAGTCTGGGAAAAGGGAAGAGAGCACAAGCATTTTGCTCCTCTCCATGAATCACATACGTTAGAAAAAAAGAGCCTCTCGAAAGGTATAAGTTTCTCTACTGCAGTATACCAGACCACGATTACTCCTCTGTGTTTTCCTCCTAACTTTTTAAATTACCAACAGAAAAGGATTGCTTTAAGGTAAAGCAAGTTAGGGAAAAGGAGAGGAGAGCTCACTACATAATTTCTTCTGGAATGCTACACCTTGAGGCAATCGCTGCACCATAATACGTAGTGAATAAGGTGTGCACATGTTTTACCTGGATACACCAAGTCCAGCATCAAAGCTAGATACACAGTGCAGTTGTTATAGATGTTTTTTAGACTGTGAGAGCCGTCTGGGAAAATATATAGGTCACCTTGCAAAATATGCAGTGGTATAGGAAATGGCGAAGAAGATAAAATAGGAAAGAGCATCCTTGCCATTTATTTATGCTTGTCCATTCTCCCACTTTCTTGCTTTCTCTTTTATATCCAACTTGTGAATGAATACATATGTCTTGAAGCATCTGATGAAATTAGGTAAGCATTTTAGCAAAAAAGGGAAAAAAGTGAAGAAGTAGGGAAAAAACTGAAACTTCGTTTTTTTCTGTAGACAGACAAAGAGGAACGTTAGATGGTATTCATCATTTCCTCTATAAATGTAGTATTCGAGTGGGAAGCAGATCAGGAGGAGCAAGAACGGCACTTTTTCTTTAACTTAATTCCATACACACAACTTGCCAGTTTGCAACTGTGACTTCAATTTTTCCTCTGATCTCTTTTTTCTCCTCCTTCTGGCCAAGAATGTGTGGAGGAGGGATTCGACTTTGAAAAAGCAAAGCTGAGAGCTTATTCTTTTTCTTACTTTGTGAATGTTATCCTTTACTCAAACTTGTATTATAAGAACATATGTATACATAACTTTCATAATTATTGAGGAGTACAAGAAAAGAAGAAAAGTTGATTCTTTATGGAATCCCTTCTAAAGAATGACATTTATAAGTATGTATTCAGTGATATATCTAGCGTTTTATAAAAGCTAATGTGCAATATCAGCAGAGAACATGCGTTTCAAAGGGAAAACCATTGGTGGCGAAATACACGCAAAAATGTGCTCTCTTAAATTTTTCGCACATTCCTTCTTCCCTTTTTTTCAACTTAAGTCAACCTAAACACATAAATTTCCTTTTCCTGGAAAGGCTTATATGGTGAGACAAGAGGGAAAAAAGTGCTCTCAAGGTTCTAAGACGTTATAATACTCACGGCTGGAGTAAGCATTAGCAAGACATTATTACAGCAAACAACACAAAAGGATTAAGCCTGTAAGGTACGTACGTATGTTATATAAATTGTGCGTTTCTGATTGTGAAAACTTCCTTTCCAATATACACATGGCATGCATGAATGTCCAGCTTTTGTAGAGCTTTTTTTCCCAAGCAAGTCATCTCGCTGGAAGAGGAAGCAAGTATGGAAATTGAAGGAAGAATTGAAACTTGTACTTGTTTGCCATGGCACATTGTCGTGCTCTCTCCAAATGAAAAATGTACATATATGTATAACTTTTGCATAGATCCTTCTCACTTTTTTTCCCACATTCCCCAAACTTAAAGGGAGGAGGCTAGTTGTGTGAGAGTTTTCTGGAAGCCAAGGAAGGCAGTAGGTACAAAAGCATGAATAATAGCATAGATGTAACAAAGATTACATGAGTAGAAGAGCCGAAGGAGTAGAAGACTCTGCCTTTCTGCTAACCAGAGAATATTACATTTAAGCTGCGGATAGATTCTTCATTGAAGAAGGCTATAAACCGGCCCTCTCACTTTGTTCAGTTTCACGAAGGAAAGGACCCATTGCCAACATACGGAAACAGCAAAAGAAAAAGCAAAAGAGGAAGAGGCAAATGCAACGCAAGTTACTTTACTTTTCTTGCTGAGCACAGGCCAACATACAGCCACCAGCAATGGAAGTCTACACTAAAAGCAGTGGGTATAAAAGAGGAGAAATATATGGTGGTGGTAGTGCGGCACGAGTAAAGTTGGGCTTCTCCACCTAAAACCTTCCTGCCGACTGCTGTGTTTCTCTCCATAGAGTATACACATCTGTGTGGCATCTGTAAAACTCATTGTGTATTTCCCCAACTCCTCTTGTACTCCGGAGTTTCACTTCAACCTTTATACATGGTTGTGTGTGTGTGTCTGTGTTGCCACGCTTTTGGCAAATGGGGAGCCCCGAGTGAGCGAACGGAGTTTGGTGAGCTGTTCCCGTGAAAGAGTCTTTCTATAGCTTGGGATGACGGCAGTAAAATTTTTGCTCCAGTGTCAGTTTGTGCTTTGCCACCGCGCCTGATGTTCATTCGGTCTGCGACTCTCTTAGTCAAATACCGTTCTGCTACGTGAGAACCAGCGTGCATTCATATAAAGCTGCTATTGAGAACGAAAGTTCGTTCACTTGGCAAAAGGGCTCTGTTTAAAAGGATTTCGCAAAATAAAAAAAGTTGGATTTTTCAACTGGAGCTATTTGTCCAAAGTCGGAGAAAGAAAACCAACTAGTGAATTTTATTTTACAGAGTGTATATTTTTATTTTTTCCTACTTGGAGGAAACCATAAGGAAGAAAGATATTGCCCTTGTGGACGTGTATGTGTCTCAAGCCAACAAGATATGTTAGTTTTTCTTGTGGAAGAAGAAATAGTGATCCGTTGGAATAGTAGTCACGTGAGAGGATAAGAAAGCAGACTTTCCTGCTCTTTCCATTCAACTATTTGTTAGTCAAGATCAGGAAAGAGAAAATAGTAGGATCTGCTCCTCTCCGGAGTCTCACAGTCTCAACAATTGTGTGATCAATCTTGTATCGCTCCTGCATTCCCGATCTTTTGGGACCGCTCCATTCTTCTTCGGTGTGTTGGCTCTCTCCGCTCTACACATTTTCCTTCGCTTTTTCTATTAGTTCTTTTGAATGGAGGCTCGTCAACAAGCTCCTTTTCTACATTCAGTCTGTTCGCCAGCTTGCAATTGCTGAGATGGCCGTCTGTGGGCTCCTCTCACTCTGTCAATTGTTCCCTGTCAGTTCCACTCAATCAAAATAAAGTTTACTCATGATTCTGCTGGTGAAAGCAAGTTTTGCTACATATGTAATGGTTGTGTGAACGGGAGGAGAAAAACCGAGAGACAGAAGGAGAAAAGGAAAAAAGGGAATGTCAATTGGATATTGCGTAACATTATATTGGCAACCAAATTTCTTTGGTTGAAGTGAAGGGGGAGAAAACCTTGTGAAGTGGGAGTGCATTGCGCTACTATATATAACCACACAACGTCTACCCAATTTTCTTTCCCACCTTGAACTCTGGACATGAAAAATCCATCTTCACATATCGAAATCTTGATTCCCATTTGAAAATCGGATTCAACACCAACGGGAAAAAATAATCTGGCGGTGCTGAGTTGAGGAAAATAAACGTATAGATCCACTCCACAACTCGTATAAACTTGATAATGTTTACAAATGGGAATGGATAGGGAGTTGTGTAACCAGTCTCTCCACTTTCACTTTACAGTTACCTAACCATTATCCAGCGTGAGTTGAGTGATAGAAGGGAGTAAGGTTGTTTCCATACTGTTTTTTTGTGTGGACCACCCAAAGGATTTTGAAAAGGGAGTAAAGACCTCAAGGAGAAAAAAGAAATCCTTTAGATAGACAGACAGTGTGTATACCTATCAAAGTGCATTTTCATTGCATTAGAGAAGCGGGATTGCAAGGGATTGCATTCGCTTCACATCCCAACACATTCCGTTTCATTGCACTTGACTACCATTATTACGTTAACAGTGAAGTTTCACCACTTTGAGAGCAACCGTCATCCGCTTTCATTTCCGGGGTTTATCTCCTCCAAGAAGTAACATAGTCATTTGCGTGTGAGAACCCATATAATACCCGGCAAAAGTAACAACGCCAACTTTGGTGATATATGTAAGGGTGACTGCGTGGGTGAGGAAAACTATTTGTTTTAGATTTTCCAACCGGCGACAAGCGAAAAGCACTTATTCTTCCTGATTGCAACGAACTACACAGGAAAAAGTAACCAAGTCCTTGGGGAGTTTCCCAAGTAGTCGGTGGAGAGACTACATGATAATAAAATCCTCTCATCTCATCATCATCGACTTGATCATCTTCTGTGACAACACCAGAAACACCCTGTCACCATAATCAACTTCTATTTCCCTAAATGGAGAAATTTCCACTTTGATGACAATATCCCAAAAAGATAATAGAACGGGGAACGTGTGTGTGTGTGTACGCACGTACTTGATACTAAAATTAAACATTGTGCACGAGTCTTGGAGGAACTTGACGTGAACAAGAAATACTGCAACAGAATCAACAACTATACAGCTTTTCCTGGAAAAGGGGAAAAAGTTTAGATTTTTGTAAGAAAGTAAGTGGAAAGTTCCCCAAACGTACATCTAATTTCTATGTTGGACCTTCAAGTTTTCAGAACAAGAAAATCTCTCACAAGAGGAGGGAAACAGAAAGGGAGAAAGTAAATTTAATTCTATGAAAAAAAATCTCATATACTTTATTTTTTTCCTTAAGAGTTGTTTCTCCCTTGTTGACTGTGTATTAAATATATAAGTTGGTAGCTTTCATATTATCAGAACAAGAATAAAGTCCTTTTTCGAGGATTTTTTTATTTACTGAACTTTTAACTTCCAGTAGTCAGAATAAGAAAGGAAAGGCCAGAAGCATACAATAAACATGGTTACTTGTATTACATCAATGTATATAAAAAAAACTCACTACTTCACTCACAATCAGTAGAGCATCTCGAGTTTCAATGAAACAACTTTTTTCTTCTGTTTTCATACATACGTCTCAAGTATTACAAGTGTAAGGAATTGTGTCCACTCCACCACTATTTATCTCTCAGCGGAAAGAAATAATTCAAGTGAGGTAAAAAAAACAGCACTCTTGGTAGGGTTTACACAATGAGTACATAAATAAAAAACAGACTCACACGCGAAACGCTTAGCTCCTTCCTTGTTTTTTATTCTTTTTAAAATGTAACAAGCTTCCCGTATCCTAATCAATCCAACAAGCATGTGCGAAAGAAGCAGTTGGTTCTAATTGAAAGAATTGTTACATAAATACATTGCTTTATGCAAAAACCGCATGTGTGCATCATCGCCACTTTAAAATCAAAAATCAAAGGGTTCTATTCTATTTCCTTTCTACTGCATAACTGCATTCATTGCTTTAAGGATTTTTTTTATTGGTTGAGCTTTTATCTCTTGCAAGAAAACAGATGAGAGATGCTGAGGACATAAAGAAAAAATATAATGACGACCTATTTATGAACACGTGGAAGATACGTCTGAATCCAGCTTGGAAAATTGAACGTCAAGTACTACTTTAAAACTCATAATGCTTTTATCAATTGGGAAAATCTAATCAGGTGCTGTTCCTGTTCCTCCTTATTTCTAGAGATCTCTCTCATCTCTCCCCTCTTGTTTTTTTTCCTCGGGAGAGAATCGCATCCACAAAAACTACACACATACTTTCCTGCTTGTGAGTAGTGCCAAAGCAGTTACAGCTTTAAATTCATCTTGGTGACAGAAATATTAGGTGTTTTGCCAAAAGTTGAGCACCCTCCATTTACTCTCGTGTTCTCTTGTTACTAAAAACAGGATCAAATATCTACATGATAAACAGGATATTGTTTGTAGTCATATCTGTATAATAGATGTGTAGTCACATTTTAATGGGTTTATAGTATAATGCGTAATTAACTCAGAAACGGGGTGACACTATGACAGTTCGCTAATGCTAAACCATAAAATGAAAACATAACATAGGGGTGGATGTATATTCAAATAAACTTTGTGCGCACTTGTGCATGAAATATCATATTAAGTAAATATGGCCGCGGAATATCCCTTGTTTTTCTCCATTGTCCTCAATTGATTATATATACGAGTGATTATCCATGAAATGTATTTTAATTGGTTGTTTCTCCCTAATTTTATTTTCCGTAGACGGTAAAATTAGTAATGAAAATAATCTACAAAACGTCATGAACAAACATGTGAGGAATCCTGTGTAATGCTTATTGTGTCAATTATCGCTATGATAAAAATAGCAATAACCTTAAGAGGAGGATTTGCTCGTAAAACTCGCAAACTTTTTATTTGCCCTTGGCATATCAACATTTTCATTTCTTGATTAGGCAGGACATAAATGTATAAACGAAGAGAAAAACAACATATACGTTATTACCCTTCATCGTTACAAAGTAACGGCGAGAGAAGTAGGTAATATCATATGAGCTAAATATTTTGTTGGATATAGACTTTTTAAGCTCTTAGTCAAACAAGTTGAGTATCAGTATCATGTACGAGCGTACAGATATTGTTCCTAAAATTATTTTCTTCTCAACTGCAAATGCACATGGAGCGGATGTTGGAGGAATATCACAAGTTGCAACGAATCACCCTTATCTATACGGTAATGGACATGAACGTGTCTAAAAGTAAATGTGTCCATCTTTTGCACATAGTTAACAAACCAGTCTTTTCGGAATTGGATGTGTGTATAAAGGGATTTTACAGGTTTTAGGAAGTTTGTGTTTAGTTTTAGTAACTTTGTGGGGAAAAGCTGCCACTTTTTACTTCCATGTTTCCTCCACAGGGTCTTCTTCCTTTTCATGTTTATAAAATGTAGGTATATTACTTATTTCGATATGAGCTAGCCGATTCCCACTGTTTCGTTTCATTTCAGAGGAAAAGCGGCTTTGACAAGATTATAGCATTTTGATTACTCAAATTATTATCACGGCTTCCCCTCCCTACTTCCTCTCGAATGAGCGTGGGCAAGGAAGGAGAAAAAAAGGAAAGTGATCATTTTCGGCAACGATTATTTCTGTGTAAAAGACAGGAGCAAGGAATAGTCCTCATAAAAATGTAGCTTTGAGGGGAATTTTCTAATAGAGAGCTCACAAAGCTCGAGAATTTTTTTTTCATTCGAAGAAAAACAACTGTTATTGCTCACGCCTAGTGTGACGATAACACGCGTCCAGCTGTGATATGTTCTGCATGCTGTCGTGTTGTTGGTAGATACAGATATCAAACCTGAAGCTAGTGTTGTAACCAATGCTCTACAACTTGTGTGGGAGCAGAAAAATCACATTCCCCCATTTTGCCCAATCCACCGAAGAAGAATTTTTTTTTGATTGCAATGGTCCGTCCGCTTGTGTAGCTCTCCTGGTTGCGACACACGCATTAGACCGGATTTTTAAGACTATTAAGATTATGTGCTAGTTGAAGTTAATTCAAGTTGTAGTGCTTTTATTACTAATATTGCTGGAGGAGGAACGTGTGCTGCATGGGGTTCAACTCAGTCAGAGCATGCAATACACCCCAAGCTCGAGACCATCCTCAAGTCCACTGCAATTACTTCCGCACATGAAACCTATTTTCTTCCGGAACAGCCCAACAAAAACTTAATTAAGTTCGCTTTAGCTTGTATAGAAAGGGATGCTTTGGGTCCATGAGCATTTGTGCTGGGAAAAAAACCAGTCAGCAAATAGAAGAAAAGCACAGTGGTGAACTAATCAATAGAAAAAGCATCGCTTGGAATTCAATCCCAATGTTGAGTTTTTTCCCCGTATTTGTTTTTGCTTCCCGATCCCCGCTTTTCACTACGCACTGACACTAATTACAGTAAGATGACTCGACAGATCTGATTTTACCCTTTGACCGTACACAAACAAACTAACAAACGAAACTTTGCTTTCCCTCTGAAGAAAGAACATTATGCCATTAGAGAATAGACAGGTTTGGCAAGGTTCATCAAGTTCATGAAGTGAAAGCCTCCACCAAATAATTCTATAGGGAGCTCTCATTAATAATTCGCATTAAGTGAGCACCCTGTCAACTCGAATCAACTTAGACTTCCCTCTTGAAACTCTTCTACTTCAGGAATGGAGCGTAGAAATGACTGAGGAGAATTTCACACTTTTCCTATTTTCAATAAGCCTCTTGAATTTTCATCCTAAATGCAAACCCTCATTTCTAGGAAAAGTAGAATAACCCCTTAAAACCAATGAAATGGAAGTAGACAGGTATAGAGATGTAGACAGAAATTAGGTTTTCATTATTTGCACTAAATTCCATATCATCTCTTGTCTATTGAGACTTGTAAAAGAGCTCCCAGAGAAACTTGACAAGTTTATAGATTCCTTGAATGGATCCGTGTGAAAAACCATATTGATATACGAATGTCGTCATGATAAATAATAATTATTATTCATTTTCCAGAACGCATCCCTCCCTCAACCTCGTTTCATCTTCATCAACTAACTCAACGGGGTAAACGGTGACTTGGAAAATTTCAGATATTCTTACCACTCCTCGCATTATATATTGTCGAGGACCTATAGAAAAGAGGACAAACCTTCTTCTTCATTCATTTCCTAACTCATTCTGCCAGTCAACTCCTTGTACAACTCATCAAACATCATCAAGTCTCAACGAGAAGACACACGAGACAGTCAACGACACTAGTGTATTTTCTATCCCCTCTTGTTCAAGTTGATTTTCTATTAGATAGGATTTTGTGTGCGTATTTCCGAAAAGGACGACAGTGTCACAGCAGTTATTCACACCGTATTTCGGTTATACTTCACAAGGAAGAAGTCGTGCTGTGTCAGACCTCTCCATCGTCACCATTTTCTCACAGACATTTCTTTTCCAACGTGAGATTCTCGCCAGAAAGAGTACTTTAGAAATATCGCGTAATGTAATATGCATACGTGCTCCTAGACTTTCCACACTAGTGCACACTTTCTCACGAAACTGTAAGATTTTAATAGTGAATTCATAGAATTTTGAAGGACCGCTACTCTATATTATGGTAGACCGAAAGAAGATCTAGCAGTATCCCTCTATTTACTCAGAGTTAGGACAAAAAGTGAGTGGCTGTGTTGAAAAGCAAGAGAGTTTTTTTCTCTCGTGAATCTCTCTTTCTCCCTCCAAGATCCCCTCCTCTTGACATGAGGATAACTTAACTAGAATATGCATAAGAGGAATGTCATGCATTTTATAATCTGTGTGTGAAACTTGAAGAAAAGTGAGCACGTACCTCTCTATATATACGATAAAGTTACTCAACTACTTTCTACATGAAATGGTGAAGGTGTAAGACTACAATCACCTCTAGAAAAAAGGGACTCTTCTCATCAGATGATTTCCTTCCAAACTTCTCTCAACTCTCTATCTCTCCAGTGGTAAGGGTAAATGTGTGTCCAAAAAAACTTTCTTTTCTTGAAAAATTAATGCAGAAGCCCATCCCATCATGTCTGTGCGTGCCAGAATGTTGATGGATATTCATGAATAAAAAGTTGAAAGTCCTGTCACTTTTCCCAGAATTGCTGCCATCATCGTCATAATCATTAACATCACTTCTATTGCTCCATCAAAGCTTCGAGTGTTGCATAAGGCTTCAAGGCTGCGTAGATGTGGGGTACACTAGTATAAAAAAAGTGCTTTTTCCACTTCTCCTCCTGACTACCATTAGCCTGTCATCAACTATACGGAGTGTCACGTTCGCCCTCGTTATATGTGGAGAGAACTGTGAATATTAAGGAAGCAACAGAGTGCAAAAGCAAATTAAAGGATAGTTCAAGTGTGCTTTGACACTCATTTATCTCTCTCAAACGTTATATCTTCATTCATTCATCAGGGAACTGTATAGTGGAATTTTAGACAAGAAAAACTTTTTTTATCAGTATTACAGCTATATATACTGGGCATTAGCTCTTCTAGGATTTTCCTCGTGTGCTGCTCCCATGAAGTTTTAGAACAAAAAGAAGGATTCCTCTCGCTCTTTTAACATTTCACTTTGAGGGACGCTATTCACAATGAAGAAACTTTCCTTTCGTTCAACAGCCCTACTCACTGGCTTCGGGAGAGGAGAGCCGGTCCTCTTGCTCGTCCTCATTTCAGCAGTTTCACAGTGGACACCAACAGGTAAGGTTTTTAAATTTTATTTACATGCCAGACAGTCATGCTGTTGCGATAAAGCTGTACTTTTTTCACTCTCTCTAATGCTTAATGAGCTTTGTCTGCATTATTCTGTAGTGTAGAATTAAACCGTTGGAACAATTTGATCCGATTTATTTCACTTGCTAGTCTTGCTACACAGTAAAAAAAAGTTGAAGGAATGAATATTATGTAAGAGACTAATAGTTGTAATTTAACTTTGCTTGAGTTAATATGTTTATAAAATGCGACGGGAATATCTTAAAAAGGAATGGGTTTATGAGAATATTATGCATATATGAGTACATTTAAGGGGATTTTATTGCCTTCTCGTGTGAAACATAATCATATAGAGAGTTGTCGCACTCGATTTTGTTCTAAGAGGATTTCTCAATTTTGAGAACTGGTACGTCGTTGCGAGTTGAAGTATATATGAGAAGGTAACGTTTTTACAGTGATTTGTACGGAAATGGGCGTACTTTTTTTATTATTGCATTTTTCATAACAAAATCTCCTTAATAGTCGTTCCCTCTAGAGGAAAACACCTCTTCTTTCGTAATACCTTCAAGTTTGACTTTACTCTGTTTACGCCTTAAGTTTGATTCTTGTGCAAAGAGTAAAAATGAATAAAAAAATATTTGTTTTCTACTCAAATATTCCTTTTTAAAAAATCGGATGTATTTTTTTCTTCAACCAATCGGTAACAGGTAACATTGTTTTGCCTAGGGACATTTAACGAGTTGAAAATTTGTTTATAGCGTGAATCACTTATGGAAAATAGTGAACAGTAGTTCAATGCTATAGATAATGGTATTTACATCTTACTGTTAGCTCGTGCCAAATAAGCTAACAGCATATTTACATCACTAAAAGCACACGAAAACATCTCAAACGTGTCTTTTACTGGTGCTTTTCTTGGAATTGATGGAAATGAGCTGTGATTATGAAAATGGTGAGATGGCACATCAACTTACATCAAGACTCAAAGACTGTCGCATCACTTTCTTGATTTTCTTCTCTTAACTTGTCAAGACTATCATCGGTTCATCGAATCATATAAACCTGTATTTTCCTTTAAAGGTCTATAATGCAATTTTCCTCGGCTTCGACAAAATTCACACGAAACATTTCCCCCAGCTTGTGCATCGCTGTAATATCCCTCCCTATTATTAAGTACGAAGAAGCCTTACGAATGCAAAATTGTGGTCTAGTCTAGTGCACCACTCTGGAAGTTTTTTTTCCTATTCCTTGTTTCCCAAATATAGCTGAATGGAATAAGTAAGATGATAGGATTTTCAGTATACATTACAAGTAAACGCATCAAGTACTTCGAAGCATCTTACAAGATCAGGAAGAAATTCCGTCTACACATCTAGTTGCGTAACGTCCTACAGTGTAAACAAGAGAAAGAAACCAATATAGCCAACTAAAGGCAAACATGAGGAGGTGGAAGAGGAGGATATGAGAAGATGAGAGTTATCCAAAATTCAGAGAAAAACACAGACACCAGAGTAGAGAAAGAGAAAGAGAGAGGAGCACACACAAAATATAAAATACGCTTGAGTTGGCTTGTAGGAGAAATGCGGCTTTTCTTAAATTGCTTCTCTATATTAGTAAATCTTGAAGTGGTGGAAGTGGAGTAATGTCGGAATAGGAAGGGAAAGCAATCCACTCACAGTTTTCTCTTTCCCTAATCTTTTCCACTCTGATTTATCAGCAAAAGTAATGAATTTCACTTCCTCATCCTGATAACACACTTGGAGTATTAGATTCTACAGTTGAAGTTATACGTACACACAGTGTGTATGTAGTAAATACTACAAAGAAACGGTTATTACAGCTTGTTCACTTTTTTCACTGGATTTCCTCTTTCTTTAAAAAACTTACCAAAAATCTTAGTGCTCTTACATATGCTCATCCTTTTTACTCCAGGCGTTGAAGAAAAAACAACTAATAAGCTTATGTTTTCATATCCTTTTGTAATTTTTCTATCGTTATATCACTTTTTGAGATGGTATACCATATACATGATGACTAGTTGGTTTCAAGATTTTTTCTCTCAAAAGTTTACTCAACTATGGTGGTCCGTTTTCTTTATCAGAACAATATTTTTACCGAGTTACTTTATCCTTCGAAAAGTTGAAGTAAAGCAAGTACCATTATATGGGCATAATATACCCAGCTGTTTGAACTGTTAAGAAATGAAAACGAGTATAAACAGGATACAGGATGAAATGAGAAAGCGGGAAATATGAAAATTGGCATTTTAATATTGTGCTTGCGAAATGTGATACACAAACGTTTTTTCTTTCTCCCTTCCTTCCCGCCACCCGCCTATTCGTGTTGGTGGAAGAAGAAGAGAAGAAAAAAACAGCAATTTTCCAGTCCAAAGTCAATTCGAAACCACACAACTGAAACGAAACATAATATGAACTTGTTGGTATGAGAAGGAAAGTCGTAAATCTGCCATATCTTTTTATATACGTCTTCCCCGTAGACAACTCGTATCTCATCTGACTTTTAAACTAGGAAAAGTAAGGATGATAATATAAACAAATCATAGAGTGGAAAAGAAGTAGTGTAATGTCATGTATCTAGATTTTATTATGCACACAAGCTCCTCTCCAATTTTTTGTATCAAAGTCTTGTCGTACAGAGAAGAATTTATTTGTATGAAAAATTAAAACTTTTCGTTGAGATGATTTGTGAGAATGCAATTACAGTAAAACTCAATTTGTTCTTCAATTGAGTATTTCTCAAGCGTTTAATTTTCCATGTAGCTTCTCCTCAGTTGGAAATACATTTTGTTCCAATAAAAGTTTCTCTTTTGTGTATCATGGTAATCATTCATCCTCTCAAATCAGACAAGCCAAAGAAGGACGAAAGGTCATCATTGTTTATTAATGCAAAAATATATATATCCTAAGACTTTTCCACATCACTTGAATATCCCCAATATCCTTCTAACAAAGGGGGATAAATAGAGAAGAGGAGAAAAGAAGAAGGTGTGTAGTGAAATTGCTTGTAAGTTTCGGCTCTCGTGCATGAAACTAGGATTGCTCATGGAAATTGCTTTTTCCTCTGATATTATCCGTAGTGTGTATTCCAAAGTTATAAAAAATAGTTCCTAGTGTTCAGCATACCTGTTCTCTTCAGAAACTGGTGTTGTACCAAACGAAGCAGCAACAGTATAGAAAAATAAAGTAAAGTAGCTTTGAAACGGTTAAGTGAAAATGCATGGGATGCTCTCTTTCTCTCGTCCCTGTTTTTTTTATTGAGTGAGTGCTTTCTCCCACCGAGTGAAATCCATAAAGCCAACTGGGCCGTAAATGGAGAGGTTGTTTGGGAAAAAAAGAAAAAGTTTTGCAGAAAACCTACAATTTTTCTAGGTATATATCTCTCACACTCACCATTTCTCACGCTAGGATCCGTGACGTGCAATAAAACAGCTAAAATAGATGCTCACATTGCCATCCCTATTGGAGAATTACTGCATACAAAAAGGAAGACTAGGAAGGGATATGTGTGTGTAGTGGAGTTTTAAGAATTTGTTTTGTCCGAACAATACTTTTGGAATTGAAATGGTTTTCGGTCTCGCCAGGTCATATATGCACAATAAAAAAAGTAGCTCCTTTTCCCCTTTCGTTTCCTCCCTGGGTTTTTTTGTTCACTTTGAATAGTAAAGCTGACGAGGCGAGTGAATGGGAAAAAAATCCAAAACGAGAAACTGTTGTCAGTCTACCATCATCACAACTACATAACGGCTTCGACAAGAAAAGTTTATAGCATGCACTTTGTTTGATGCATTCACACGAGCCCTTGTGGAAAAAGCCATGCAAAAAGTCTACTCATTTTTTTCCCTCCTATCATGGCAAACATGTGTAAGTAAGTGATTTCCAAAAGGAAAGTTTTCTTCCGCTTTCTCACTGGCTGAGTATGGGCATGTGAATAAATGAATGTTGGAATGTTTCAGTCAACCATGACGTTCCGGTGCTAGGAACCCGTATCGAAAAATTCGAAAGTTCCTAGAAATCGCTACAGTCTCGAGTAATATTATTAAAGGAGAATATAACATTGGTTCTTATTTCAAAGAGGGAAAACTACGGCTTTTACCTTTACTCATGATGATGACGGTCGAAAATGAAAATTCCCCCTTTTATAAACGGATATTTTATGCAGGTCTTCTGCTCCACAACTGATTTACTTTCTTAAGCCCTCTCTGTCTTCTTCCTCGTTTGTTTTATACATTAACAAGAGCAACCGTCTGTGTGAATGTCATCCTGTGTCTTGGAAAACTGCCTGGTTTTACTTCGATCCTTTGCTTTGTACTCCCTTCAAAAGCTGCCAAAAAACGAGGAAGAAAAAGTAATAAAAATTTCCGACACTTGTTAGAATTCTCACAGAGGAATGAGAAAGGTAGAGAAGAAGCCCTAAGAATCAACATAACAACCCACAGTCTGTCTACTTTCGCATGCATTGAGAAAAGAGTGAGAGTAAAAAAGAGTAGAAAAGAGTAAATTGTGAAAATACAAGTTTCTCTGGTGCGTGGCGTCCACGGCCTTTGATGGTGTTTCCTCTTGTATGAAAAAGTTATAGGCAACCTTAAGGTAACAAACCGCTTGATTTGCACTCTTCCTGCTTTCAATGCAGAGTAGTCGAGGAGGTAATAAGGTATA
>JAHZNA010000828.1:0-11622 GCA_027743935.1 Sinodicranocentrus sp. ZH6 | reverse complement strand
CTAAAAATATATATTTTTAGCAGATGGGCTATCTAGAAAAGTAGGGATGAGGAGGATGAATGGGGAAATATGCAACAAAAATGCATTCGTTAAGGATCTAATGATGATTGATTTCGATGCTAAAAATAGATTTTCAAAAATTTGAATAAAATAAACTCCGTATTACTCAGATTTAACACACATACACAAACCTAATCAATTGCGTCCCATTCAAACGAAGGGAATCGGTGACTTCTATTTACTCCCAGGCGTTTGAGAGATCCTGTAAATCTATGGTTGCTTCATTCACCATGTAAGTGTGTGGAGTAAATGGAAGCCACCAATTCCCTTCGTTTGAATAGGACGCAACTGACTAGATGAGTACATGTCGCTGAATGTTGAGGTGTATTGGAATGTGGACTATATAGGAACTTTTAAATCTAGAAATTTCCCATCAACCCATTTAAAACTTCATTATTTTACTTTTCTGCACTTTCAGGTCTATCTATAGTTCCGAATTTGCAAAAAGCCGCTATTTAAATACTCGTAATATCCACGGACAAAAGATTTCCATTGAATTTCCCAAACTAGCAGCGCCCCTTTTTGAAAGCAAACTAGCAAAAGCACCCCCAGTTTTCAGCCGGTTTACTCAGAAACTTGCTAAATACTCTTTTCATTTCAAAGGATTACTTTTCAGATGTATACCTGTCATTTTCAATGGAGAAGATGAATAGTAGCTCTTGAAAAGTTGGGTGAACATGGGATCAAATGTGAAAAAAGGATTATCACATTTTAATACCACTTCTCAACTCGACTAATGGCGAAAATCTAAAACATGTGTTTTTTCTATAACTCGTTTGTGATACCATCACAGACTGGTATTCACTTTGAGATGTTTTTTCTCCACCTTTTCCATCCATTTTCATTCATTTCATTTTTTTCTTGTTCGCATCTGTGGAACCATTCACCACACTGGACTCTCTCATCTTTTAGCTCTTTGACTTGAAATAGGGAAGAAAATACAGTAACATCAGCTGTGGGTATGAAAAGGAAACCGAAAAAAGTGCTGAGAGGAACCTTGAACACCAAAAAAAGCCACAAGAGTATATGTCTAACGGAAACGTTAGCGGTGACAGAAACAACCGGAAATGGGGATAGGTAATGCATGATGAAATATTGCCCTTATGGAAAAGGCAAACTACACCAAAATGCGCTTGAGCCTTCCAATTTTCTTCTTCTCAATTTCACTGCAGTAGAATACATCAAAAAATAGACATTAAAAAAGCTGCAAGAAGCTCTCTAATTTCCCAACCAAATTGAGACCAGACTTACCCAGAAAATAATCAAAATTACAAAGGATCAAGGGGATTTTCCATCCGAGTGGATTTACTCACCCACATTAATAAGCTCTCAGTGGAATCTGTACAAGTGGGATTATTGAAAGATATCCTTTCACTAACAAATGTAAAAATGTGATAGGAACATGGGGGAAGTTTTAAGAGGATACTTATGTCCCCATTTACTAATCTAAATGAACAAAAGTGATTTCCATATATGTGGAATAATTTCCAGGAATTCTAGTAATCTCAGTTGAGCCCGCCAACAATGCTACTTTCTAAATATGTAATCTAAATCTATTGCTTTTACGTTGCCCAATAGTCATTCCCAGAAATCAAACTTAAACAAAAGCAGTGTAACTTTTCATGAGCTATAAATGCCCTTCAGAGTCTTTAGAGTTTCGACTCATTCATTAAAAAATGATTCCAATTTCGAAACCAATTATCTCAAGATGAACATCATCCATAATAAAAGAATAAGACACAAGTATATTCTGTGAATGTGTCAGCAGAGCAGGACAACCTTGTTAAGGTTATTTGTGTCATTAATTCCCCTTTCAATATTCCCCTCTCATAGTCATCTCAACTGCAAAGCAACTAAACACAAAAGCCTTCGTTATACGTTTCACATTAAGATCCTCGTTCAGCTTATTTTGAATCTAGCGCTTTCAGCAATAATTGGAGAAATGGGAAAACAAGGATTACATTTAGCAGGCTGATGTCTTTAGAAAAAGGCACCTATTTTTCCTGCAGACGAAATGGTTACTTTCTGCGGATAAAGGTATTTTTTGCGGACGACTTTTGTATTTTTTCGTTATTGCAGACGATTTTTTTTTACAAAATGGCTGCCATCAGAACAAAATCTTTTTTCAAAGTATAGGATATATGTATGCATGAAATTTTCGTCAGTATGAATAAAATAAGATTTTTAGGTAATAGATGTATCAAGAATTTGTATACCTACGCAAATGCTTCATGGTTTACAGAAAAGTACCATTTTACATTCCACTACTGTATTTTTAGACAGATTTTGAAAAAAGGCGCCGCCAACCATCCACAAGAAATACTTTCCTATTTATAGACGCATTTTGACGTAGTCCGCAAAACATTTGACAAGTCATCCGCAGAAAGTTACTTTCGTCCGCAAAAACTTTATAAGTCTTAAGAAAATACCTGAAATCGTCTTATCCCCAAATGAAAAAGTATCAAAGACTGCATCTTAAATTGTCCTTTTCCCGAGTAAGCAAGAAATACATTGTAATCTGTTATACAAGTTAAAGGAGAAGGAGAAATTAAGAAAAGCAATAAGGAAGCGGCCAATATGTGTGGAACAGGCTACAAATAAATTCTCAAATACAGACATCTTTTACCCTCCCCCTTCGTTCATTCTGAGTGATATATTTTTATTCTCAAAATCAGGCACACGGGCTGCTATACATAAACAAAAGTAAGGTCGCCTTTCACCTGGAGAAAGGATTCGTGGAAAGGAGGATTGTACATAATGGGCAGAATATAAGCTCCAATGTAAAACAATTTCACGGCTGAAAGATCAAACTAGTAAATAGGCGGGGAAGGAGAGAAACCATTTAAAAAGGAAAAATGAAGAAAGCTGCGACGCTAGAAGCCTCTCCAGTTTCTCAGCAAAAATATCTCTTTCCTCTGCAAATTGAGTGTTATTTTCGCGGAAAAATATAAATGAGGAAAAGCCTCAAGTAAAAATAAATGTTTTACATTTTTTCGCCCCAAACCTTGTGTACAACTTTTCCCTGGTGTTGTTTCCAGCGACAAAAATATTTGTCCAGTTAAACAATCTCCAGTATATTAACTTCATTCTTCTTTATTGGATACTTTTTTTCCATCCAGTGAAAAAAGGTAGAGTAATGCCCCATAATAAAGACATTTTCAGCAACTTTGTCCCATTTTTTCCCTCCCGGGGAAACCAACCCAACCAGCTAACTTTCTTTTTCCAATTCGACTTCCCCCGCCTTCTCAATATTTTCTCATTCTTTCGATCCGTCCGTCCGGAGAAAAAAAGACGTGAGCCGTGAACTCTGTTCTTTTCCTTTCCTGTTGCCTCTGTTTTTATTTCGCCCCGTGACAGGATCACCCTCAAATTCCAAACAAGTCGACGGGATGAGGGAACAAAAAGAAGAAGAAAAACTTTCTTTGTCTTCTCCTAGTCTCAACTCAACTGTCTTCGCTTTTTTATTACTGCTCGAAATACAAGCGGAAAAAAAGTATCTTGCTTTTTCCCTCCCCACGGAAGCCCGTAAAGAGACCAATATATTCTAAAGATCGATTCCAGACTTTTAGAGAGCAAGGCAAGTTAAATGAATTGTTTTTCTGTAACACCACCCGCTTTTATGGAGCTTTGGCTGGATTTCTTTTTTCTCGAAAATGTAGCTTCTCGACCGCGTCCTAGAGACAAAAGCCTTTCTACGTGGGAAAAAGGGAAAGTTAAACTTGAGCCGAGGAAAAGAGAAACTTGCGGTGAGATGTGGGCACAAAGGGAGGAAAACCATAAAAGAGAAATTATGTGAAATGACATCAACACAAATTCCTCCACGTGTGTGGGCTCTATTCTTAAAACATATACAAAAAATGGGGTGTTTGTGCTTAAAAGTATTTGGTGGAAGAATAGCATACAAAAATCTAAGCGAGTTACTCCCACTCTGCAAAGGTTTCTCGAACATTTTTTTTCTCTTTCGAGCTAAGGTCTTGTTCTGAGCTGAATGCTAAATCCAAAAAGGAACCGATCATGAATGACATATTTGTTGACATGCCTTGTAAAGAGAGAGATCTTAGAGAAAACGCGAAATTCTCCCACTTNGAGCTAAGGTCTTGTTCTGAGCTGAATGCTAAATCCAAAAAGGAACCGATCATGAATGACATATTTGTTGACATGCCTTGTAAAGAGAGAGATCTTAGAGAAAACGCGAAATTCTCCCACTTTCCGTATTAAGCTCCTGTCATCCCTCTCTCAGTGGTTGGGTGAATAGATAAAAAATATACAAAAGGCTTGCGGAAAACTTGACTTTCATCCTTCCAGACATCGTTTGTCTTGTAGAACATGTCACGTGGATATTTCCAGCAAATTCGCATTTTTACTTGGAACTCTCTCATATTTCCATTTCTATGGGATGCGTTAAAGGTCAATATAGGATGACTTTTTCAGAGGAATAAATAAATACAAATACTGAGGAAAAAACAAGATCTTTGGAAAGTCAAATATTTTACAAAGAAAATTTTGAGATTTCCCCAGAATCTGTGGAAGTCAAAGGATGCATCCATGTCATTTACATAATAGAGTTTACTCGTTCATCACGTTTCCTCTTATGTTCCAGCCGAGGTGGAGGTATGAGAAATATGCAATTAAAAAACTGCTGAAAACAATTCCAAGATAATCATTGTCTTTCTCTTGAAAATTCCCTTGAATCCGAATAATGTTGTTCAGAAAATGTAATTCGAATCTCCCATTTTTTTTCAAGTGCAACAGCAAACATTGCAAACTGTCGAGAAGATCTTAGAATTCTCTACAATCACACTAAAGGGGAAACGACGAGAAGATAATGGTCGTTTGCATTTTATACTTTGCAAGGAAATCCTATATTTTCCATCTCCTTACACAACATTCCCCAGAATGAGAACCACTTGTGGACTTTGCGGAAGACAACTTCACTTTCCCAAGCGCCGCTTGTATTCAGCTTGGAAATGTATTACTCTCTCGTCAAGAGGTTGTCATTTGAGATGTTTTTATCGTTGGCCATAGAATCTCTTACGAACTCCTAGACGGTTTGCTACAAGTGGGAAGGGGAGAGTGTGCAGGAATGTAAAATAAGATTGTAATTGTCGTGTTGACATTGATGAAATAAACTTTTCTTGTTTTCTCCCCTCTCAACTCAAATACAAGGGGATACAAGTGGAGGTTCTTTGGAAGGAAGGCATTAATTTCCATTAAATTCTCTTTAACTTTTTCTCATTAGGTTGCTCGCTCTGTGTCTCTTTTCGTGTTGCTACTTGACTCGAATACTTTTTTAGACGAGCGCAAATTGGTAAATGTTCGAGTTGCAAGTTTTCTCAAGCTTAAATAAAACATACCTTTTTCCCGTTAGACTTCAGTAATAAAATATTCGAGAAGTTCCTATCCTTTGGCGAGAGAGAAGATGGTGACTTGAGCATACACTCGTAAAAACTAGTAGATTGGTCGACTTTTTTTTGATGAGAAGTTCCTATCCTTTGGCGAGAGAGAAGATGGTGACTTGAGCATACACTCGTAAAAACTAGTAGATTGGTCGACTTTTTTTTAACTAAAAATGTCCTTATGTTTATATTAATATTAAAGAAAACATGAGGATGTGAGAGTTTTTGGGAACATTAGTTCTTGAGAGAGGCTTGCTGAGGTCAGAAGCCTGACCTTTCTCCTTATCCAGTAAATTGGAATGGATAAGTTATTTATGGAGTCATTCCCATTCACGTGAGTTGACTATATAGATGAAAATCTTGGATATGTGGGGGGTCAAAATGGGGTAATAACTGGGAAGGTTATAACTTGCATAATATATTACACATGGAAGAAAAAAGGGTAAACGATCTCGTAACAATATTCCATTCCAACCGTTTTTTTTATACTTTAGTCTCGACCAAACGTCACCCTCAGGTTTCTTTCAGGATCCAAATGCAAGTTGTATTCAACATGAAAAAAGGTCCTAGACATCCAGAATACACACTGGTTTCATTCTCATGTATGCAATCCAAACACGAAAACTTTTTTCAAATCTCAACTTTCTCTCGTGTAATCTGTCACGGCCACTTAGAGCATATCTATTTATATCTTTCACCTCTTTTTCTGACGTTTGATATGAAAGCTTCAAAGATTACAGTTTTCTCAAACACTCGAACCCATCAACACGACAAGATTCCCTTGTGAAGCTACTCGGAAAAAAAAGATTAAATTGTGGGAAAACTGGATTTATAAAGGTTATCCTTAATCACGCACAGCTTATCAATGACAGTTTTTCTTCTTCTCAGGATGGGGGATCACCGATTGATTTATTTCTTTTGTCCAACTTCCCCCAAACCTGGACATTGCTCAAGTTGCCCCATTAATTAGTCCAAAGTTTGTCTCACAGCGAGGATAAATGAGTTGATTGACTTAGCTTCTAATTTTCTTGAGGAAGATAAGAAAATCGAATTATTTCCAGGCGATTTTCCCCTACGAAGATAACAAATCAGAAATATTTTCATCCAAGATGAACCATTAAACTTTGCTACTGAGCCAAAAACAATATTTTTTTTCTTCAACTACACGCAACTGGTTTTGTCCTGTCAAGAGGAAAAGCAATCTTTCTTCAGTCTCCAGCTTCCTACTAGAAGTTTGCTTACTCACAGCTCTCCAAGCGAAGAGTGACTTGGAGCTGACTGGAAATATCTCTCTTTATACGAGGCACAAAAAAGGAACAGGATATTCATAGCGTTGTATGTTATGGAAGGCCACCATCTAATATAATCTTCTCCTTTCCATCCTGTATACCTCCATTCTAGAGCACATCTTTTTTAGACGGTGAAAAGAACCCGGGCCATTTACTACGCTTCTCTTGAGGAATATAATATTACATCTTCTTTTTACGAGTGTCTCGTAATCCCCGAAACTTGAGTAGAGGCATGAAACACCCAAGCCGTGTTGAAAGGTTATCCGTCTCTCTCTCAATGAAAATAGTTTTCGTCTTATGGGCAAAGGGAATTTGCATATGATTATCGTTATTATCAAGTAGTCTAGTAAATTATGGAGGGAAATGATGCAAAAACGAGGGAGATGAAAGGGCTCTATGTAAATATGACCTTGACTCAGACTTTTCTGAAAATGTTAAGATTATCTTGTTGTGTGTGAGCTGGGCCATTTCGCGTTGTTGCCTTTTGTGGGAATTGATGCGTAATGAAGTGTATAATTTTTTTAAAAAAGGATGAAAAGTTGAAAGAAAAAAGTTTTTTTCGCTTGTCACGTCCAAAAATAAAGCAACCTAAAAAAGCCGAAAACGACAGAGTTAAAAAAAGTTTGTAAATAGTACCCATTTTGAGGAAAGACGCTGGAGACACAACTGTCAACTATTTTAAAACCATTTCCGAGTAAACCTTTTTATTTAAGTAGATCAGCCTTGAAGATGAGATGTGGTTCGAAGGGTAGAAATTAAACTTCTTTGAATTTTCTTAGACTTTCCAGTCTTTTCCAGTTTTCCAGACTAAAATCCTTAATAATATTGTATCCTTGTATTCGACGGCTCCTATGTGAAGGTTGAGAAAGAAGGGAATTGAAACGGAAATCAGAGTCATTAACAGGAAGTGCTTGCCCCTCCATTTGTCAAATGTAGCTTAGTGTTCACCTCGTGAAGGTTTTTGTTCTTGCTCCAATGGAATCCCATTTAGAGAAGAAATTTGAAAAGAAGACATTTAAGCAATGGAATATCAAGCCTTTTAATGAATACATTGTAGCATGAGGCTTAAGTAATTCGTTTCAGGAGTAGATTTTTGGTGAAAACTTTTTCTCCACACCACAAACAAAGCCGTCATTACTTGAACACAATTAAACCTTTCAGAACAAATTTCCCACCGGATATTGAATCTAAAAAGGGTAGCTCAAATTGAAATGGGTGACAAAAGGGAAAATGCTAGATAGACATAGAAATCAAGGAAAGAATCCGATTTAAAATGTCGCATAAAATCGTAGAATTCGTTGTGATTCACAAAAATGTAATAATTGGAGTGTGCAATATGCATAATGCATGTTTACCTTTCCATTTCCGGAGAGAAAATATTTTCTCCAGTCTGGAAGCAAAGGCCTTTGCGGAAAATAGGTAGTTTCAGGTGAAGGTGACAAATCGAGCTTGTCAAGTGGGATACCTCTCTTGGATAAAATATGAGAGAGGAAAAAGGAGCTTGGTAAAGTGTGTGGTCGCATTTTTCGAACATTTTCGCTATATACATATCCACATTCCTATATCACTACTGGATGGCGGGGGGGGGGTTGAGGAGAAAGTGGTGCAAGCAAAGCTTTATACAAGGAAACCCTCTTATTTATTCAAACAAGTCATCAACTTTGCCACTCCGGAATTACAAAAGAACGCCCCCTTATGAAATTCATATGGCTACACCTTTTTTCATACTTTCTCCAGAGAAAAAAACTCTCCTCATTAGAATGCCGACAGAATGACGGGGTTCAAGGAAAACGTCTACTTTTACTTCCTCTCTCGGTTTCTTTAATATGCAGGCATGAAACCCATCTCAATCTATCATTGACGGAGATGTGTGATGGCGATTTTTCATCATTTCCTCGTTTCCCAGTCATTTCGTAGTTAGTGATGCTGATCGACAACAGCTTTTCCATTTCCTTTCCTCAAGTCAAAAAATATACCACATCATATTTCATCCATTCTTTGAGATGATGATTATGACTAGGTAGATGTTAGGGGGGGTCGGTAAAAGAGCATTTGTAAAAATCACTTTCTTTTCAGCTTTATTGAGGTTACTCAATTTTTTCTTTTGATTTTTACAATGCTTTTCCATTAGGTTGGAGTAAGGTACAAAACGGAGTTTTGTTAGGAGTCATTCCTCATGTCAAATTTGGAGGTCATTATTTCAAGATTATTTTGGTGCTTGGGATCTCAGAGGATTCTAAAATTGGCAGTGAAGTTTACGCAGAAGATGTTGAAATTTCCAAGAAATTCTCCTGTTTTCGTTGTTCTTGTGAGTTGTCTTCAGAAACTGCCTAGGTATTTCCCAAGTTACGCAATTCAATTAACATCTTTCTCCAAATACGTCTCATCCAGAGAAGTGTAATTATACTTTGATTAGACAACTTTATTGCAAAAATTAAGAGAAAGCGAAGATTCTGCAATTTAAATTTCTTTGATATAAACTAGGTCAATTGCATCACGTCCGGTTTAATGTTTACTCCCTAACCACTGCGAGAGTCATAGTTCCAAAAAGTAAAGGGTTTGAACTCTTGTGATAGCTGTTGAGTTTGAGAATTTCCCATTATTGCACAAGTTATAGAGATGCTAGTCCTTGGTACGTTTAGAGCGTGATTAAGATTCAAATTAATTTAAATTGTGCGCATAAAGTTATTACACCATGTTAGCCTTGAGAACTCGAACTTGTTCCTTAAGATGGTGAGTGCTGACTTGACAAATGATTTTCTTTAATGAGCTCAGTTTACTGGAACTGGAACAGATGTACTTCAATTCCAGTTTGATCTTAAGGTTCAAAAGGGTACTTTCACTGGAAGAAAATAACGAACGCGAAAATCCTTGTAGCTTTCAGAACCACTCAAGACCACAACTGGTATTTCGAGAGAGGGCAAATAGTCATACTTGGAATGCTACAAATATGGATACATGTAAATGTAAACTCTAGCTGATATTATTTCTTCCAGGATTTTAGGGAAATTTCCATTAAAACTTTTTACAGTTTGTCAATCCCGAGCAACATCCTGTCATCAAAGAAAATACATGGGAAAACATTAACAAATTTTTTTTCCAGTTCCATCACCTCCATACTAGTTTATTTTCTGTCATGTATGCGAAACCATTTCGTTCTATTCATGCGTCACGCTGTGTCCTTAAATTTTCAGTTAAAGTTCTCATAATATCTGTGAATTTGCCTTGCTTACTTTCCTTCATCTGTCTGTACTTATGCTTGATGGAAAGTTTCCAGAGGTCTGATGCACATATTTCTTGAGTGAAATGTGAGTGGCAGGTTTGGTGTATTTCAGTTAAAAAAAGGATAAATGGTTAACATTACACACATGGCATGCATATGACGTACTTGATTTAGTTTGTTTATTTTTCCCCCAGTGTATATGAATATTTACTGGTATTTTCACTCTTGCAGTGAATATTCAAGCTGGAATTAGGGCTAGATTCAGATTGAACACTTTTTGCAATAAACTTGTCAAAGTGTAACCTCAAAATGGATCTATTATGTAAATTCATTACATTACGGTGTTTATGGCAAGGACCTTGAAAATAAGTTATGTGTAGTGTAACTTTCCTGCATTGATTTACATACTTGAATGCATTTTCACTCCAAGTTGTGCACTTATTGCACCACCCCAACCATGAATGATGGATAGAGCCTCTATTTATCTTTAGGTTCTGACCTCTGCCATTTCCCCTGTCGGAGTTTTAGAGTTGTTTGGTCATACAGCTTTCGTCTTCAATTTCCATAAAATATCATTTCACACAACATAGGATAATCCTGATCCTCTCATGAACTTCAAGATCACTCTACAAGTTTGGTTTTATAGGAAAACATGAGCAAGTAGTGTATTCCCAGTATCATCATCCTCTCCCGTTGTTCATGTCCTGTTTCACAAGTGAGTGACGTCTACATTAAAGATTCACCATCAACAAGAGTATCCATTAGTCAATGAAGTGAAGATGCATCACTTGGATTGTGCCTGTAGTAGAGTTTGTGTGATGGGTATATGGACTGAATAAAATATACAGGACAAGGAGCACACCGACTCAAGTCTGTCTCGTCTCAAGTGATGCTAAAAGTTTTCAACTGGAAGAGGGGTAGACTTGCGTTTAAATAGGACTTATGTACATTCCGACAACCATGGAGGTATTTTACACATGAAATATTTATACGCTTATTATTCCCCTTATGAAATTATTGTTAGTGTGAACTTGAGCTCGTTTTTCGATATGAATTATCAGAGCATGACTCCTTCTCCAAATGTTTTACTTGAGAAATTAGAGACCTCATGTTACGGTAAATACTCTTCATATTTTTTTCTGGATGGTTTCGACTTATTACTTACATGATCATAAACATAGCTTTTGTTTTAAGAAAAATGGTAAATGAAGGGGGAAATATTTTAGAAGCAGCTGCATGTACGAACATGAAAGCTGGAAAGAAGTGGATTTTGGAGTATGATTTTATTGTCCAGTAACAATTAGTTGGAAAATGTACGAATACAACTTGTATTATACAAGTTCAAGGGTTAGATGAAAAAGTCTTAAATTTTTGCTCTATGATTTCATCAGGCTTAGCTCGAACGAGCTATGTGGCACACACTATTATGCACAATATTCTAGTTTGCAAGAAAAGTAAATATATGGATCTAATTTCATTTTTGTTTACAGACTGTCGTGCAAATGTACAATATGGCAAGAGAGCGATCTGTATGAGGAGTGTACTTTAGTTGCTTTCCGAAATCAGCGTAGAACGTTGTAGTTAGCCAGTTTAACGTTTCATTCCAAAAATATTTAAATTCAAGATGACGACGCCAGGGATCTCGTTATCTCGA